>JAXCGZ010021120.1:0-40000 GCA_037179515.1 Halocaridina rubra | reverse complement strand
TCCTAATAAGAGGGTAATAGGCAAAAAAGCCTTTAATTCTATGAACAAGTCTTCGTTTTTTCAGAAAATAACAACATAGCCTATGCCAAGCCGCCTTGAAAACTAAGAACAGGGTTCTGGTTTCTTATTTGACCCCAATAATAGAGGAAAAAGGAGACAGTATTGCATAAAGTGAACAGATGCTAGTTTCATATTTGAGTCTAATACAAACGGATTAGGCCAAACAACCTTGAATAATGTGAATAGGATACTGCATTGTAATTGAATTCAGAGAGGAAAGCACTATCTCAAGCATCTTGGATAATACTCTGGTATCTTATTTCAACATGACTCAACATACATGGGCCAAACAGCCTTCATTAATTGGATGAACAGGGCTCAAGTATTTGATCATAATAGGATATGCCTAGGACACACAAACTTGAATACTATGAATATGGTTCTGGTTTACAATTTGGTCCTGACAATTGAGCCATAGCCCAAATAATCTTGAATACTATGAACAGGGCTCTGGCGTCTTTTCTGATTCTGATATGAAAACATTAGGCCAAGTAACCTTGAATGCAATGTACGATATTCTTGTCTCTTTTTTGTCATGACAAGAGAGACTTAGGCCAAAAGCACATACCTCTAGTTTATTCTCTAATCCTGTCAGAAGAGTCTAGGCCAAAAAGCCTTGAATGCTATAAACAAGGCTCTTGATTATTACTTGATCCCTACAGGACTGCCCTAGGAAGGCCAAATTTTAATTCTGTGAACAGATTTCTATATTCTATTTTGATACTGACAGGATAGCCCTAGGTCAAGCAGCACTGGATACTATGAACAGGACTCTAGTTCCTTATTTGATCCCAACAGGATAGTCTAAGCTAAAAGGGCCGGTAAATAGTGAACATATTTCTAGTTTTTTATCTAATCATGTCAAGAAAGTTCTAGGCCAAGCAACCTTGGATACTATGAACAGGGTTTTAGTTTCATACTTGATAATGACAGGAGAGCAAAAAGCAAAATAGCCTTTAATTTCTATGCACAAGATTTTGATTTATTTTATCTCCTGTCTAAAAAGCCCTCGGCCAAGCCTCATTTAATATGAAAAACAAAGCTTGGCATTCTTATTTAATTCAGTGAGGAGAGCACTATGTCAAGCAGAGTTGAATAATACAATGAACAGTTCTCCATTTTTGTTATATCAACATTACTGGAGAGCCATAGGCCAAACAGCCTTCATTAATTATATGAACACGGCTCTGGTTTCATATTTAATTATAAAAGGAAATGCCTAAATAAAGATCCATGAGTACTATGAGTAGCGCCCAGGTTTCCTATTTGATCCAGACTATTGAGCCCTAGGCAAAGCAGTGTTGAATACTATGAACATGGCGCTGGTTTCTTATCTGATCCTTACGTGAAGGCATAAGTCCAAGCACCCTTGAATACAATATGCAATGCTCTTGTCTCCTTCTTGGTCATGACAAGAGAGTCCTAGGTAAAAAAGCCTTTAATTTTATAAACATACCTCTGGATTAGTATTTAAACCTGTCAGGAGAGTCTTGGCCAAAGAGCATAGAATGCTATGAACAGGCCTCTGGTTTCTTATTAGATCCTAACTGTATAGACTAGACCTTTAATGTTTCTATTTTCTTATCTAATCATGTCAGGTAAATACAAGGTCAAGCACCCTTGAATACTGTGAACAGGGCTCTATTTTCACTTTTGATAATGACAGAAGAACACAAGGCCAAATTTCCTTATATTCTATGAACAACTATCTGATTTTTTAACTCATCCAAATTGGAAAACACTAGGTTAAACAAATGTTGAAGACAAAGAACAGAGCTTTGGTTTCATTCATAATAATTAAGAAATAGGTTAAAAAGCCTTTAAATTTATGAACAACGCTCTGGCTTTTATCAAATCCTAACAACAGAGCCCTAAGCCAAAAAAAGCTTTGAAAACTAAAAACAGAGTTGGGGTTTCTTATTTGATCCTGATAGTACAGTCCTTAAAGGAAACAGCTGTGAATATAATTAACAAGACACTGACTTCCTATTTTAACCTAATTGGTGTGACTAAGGGCAAACAGCCGTGAATAATATGAACAAGACTTTACATTCTTATTTATATCAAAGAGGACATCACAAAGCAAAACAGGTTTGAATCATGCTATAATCAAGTCTCAGGTTTCTTATTTCAACATGACTGGAGATCCATAAGCCTAACAGCTTTGAATACTAAGAATAGGGCTATGGTTTCCTATCTGAAGCTAACAGGAGACCCCTAGGTCAAAAAAGTCATCAATACTATGAACACTACTCATCTTGAATATTTCATCCTGACAAGATACCCCTAGGACAAACAGCCTTCAATACTAAGAGCAGAGCTCTCGTTTGTAATCTCATCTGAATAAAAGAGCAATTGGCCAAAAACCCTCTGATTCTATGAACAAGGCTCTGGTTATCATCAGCTAATCACAATAGAGCCCTATGGCGAACTATCTTGAATACTAAGAACAGGATTCTGGTTTCTTATTTGATCCTCATATATGAGGCAAAAAGAAACAGCACTAAACAAAATGAACAGGGCACTGATTTCTTTGAACCTTATAGGAGAGGCTTAGGCCAGACAGAATTGAAGCTATGAAGAGGGCTCTGCATTCTTATTTGAACAAGAGATGAGAGCACTAGGTCAAACATACCTGAATAATTCTCTAAGCAGTTCTCTAGTTTATTATTTCAACATGATTGAAGAGCCATAGGATAAACAACCTTCATTATTTATATGACCTACGCTCCAGTTTCTTACTTGATCAAAATAGGAGCAGCATAGGACAAACAGCATTGTATACTATGAATAGGGCTCTGGTTTCTTATTTGATTGTAACAATTGAGCTGTATGCCAAACAGTTCTAAATACTATGAATAGGGCTCTGATTTCCTATCTGATCCTGATATGAAAGCAGACTTGAATACAATATACAATGCTCCTTTTTCATTTTTGACGATGACAAGAGAGCCCTGGGCCAAATATCCATTAATTTTATCCACATGCCTCGGTTTTTTCTTTCTAATCCTATCAGGAAACGCTAGGCTAAACAACCTTAAATATTATGAACAGGGCTTTTGTTTCTTAACTGATCCATACAGGAGACCCCTAAGAAAAATAACCTTCAGTACTGTAAACTAGGTTCTATTATTTTTAAATTCGGCAGGATATCCTTAGGTCAAACAGCTTTTAATAATAGGAACTGATCTCTAGATTCTTATTTGATCTCAATAGGATAGCCTCATGTTTAAAAGCTTTTCATTTGATGAAAATCTGTTATTTCTTTTTAACTTAATTATGTTAGGGAAGATCTAGGCCAAACAACCTTGAATACTAGGAACAGGATTCTTTTTTCATATCTGATTGTGACAGGAGAGCATAGAGCCAGAATGCCTTTAATTATATATATATATATATATATATATATATATATATATATATATATATATATATATATATATATATATATATATATATATATATATATATATATATATATATGGTGAACCTTTTTTTTTATCTAATCTTAACTGGAAAGCCCTAGGCCAAACAGCATTCAATACTATGAACATATATCTAGTTTTTTTTATTTTATCCTGACAAGAGGGCAATAGGCCAAAAACATTTAATTCTATGAATAAGGCTCAGGTTTTTATTACATAATAGCAACATAGCCCTATGCCAAACAACCTTGAATACTAAGAAGAGGGTTTAAATTTCTTATTTGATCCCGATAGTAGAGGCCAAAGGAAACAGTATGGAATAAAATCAAGAGGGGATTGTTTTCTTCTTTGAATTAGACAGGCTTATGTCAAACACTCTTGAATGTTGTGAGGAGGACTCTCCATTCTTATAAAATTCAGAGAGGAGAGCACTAGGTCAAATAGCCTTGAATAATGCTATGGACAGTTTTCTGGTTTCGTATTTCAACATGGCTGGAGAGACATAGGCCAAACAGCATTCATTAATTGTATGAACAGGGTTCTGGTTTATTTTAACAGGATATGCCTCGGACAAACAGTCTTGAATACTATGAATATGGTTCTGGTTTACTAATTGATCCTAACAATTGAGACCTAGACCAATGTCGAATATTATGAAAAGGGCTCTGGTTTCTTATCTGATTCTGACATGCAAGCATTAGTCTAATCAGCTTTGAATAAAATGTACAATGGTCTTGTCTCTTTTTTTAATATGAAAAGAGAGCCCTAGGCCAAAAAGCATGCACCTCTAGGTTTATTACCTAATCATGTCAGGAAAGATTACGTCAGGCAGTATTGAATGCTATGAATAGAGATCTAGTTTAATATTTGTTTCTAACAGCATAGCCTAAGCTTAAAGAGCCTTTAATTTCATGAACATATTTCTCGTTCTATATGTAATCATAAAGATTACATGAATGCTATGAACAGGGATTTGGTTTCATATTTGATAATGACAGAAGAACACAAGCCAAATCACCCTTTAATTCTGTAACAAGGTTCTATTTTTTTTTTTTTTTTGGTCTAATCCTAACTGGAAAACCCTAGACCAAACAAATTAGAATACTAAGAACAGGGCATAACATTCTTATTCAATTCAAAGAGGAGAGCACTAGGTCAAACAAACTGGAGTAATACTATGAACAGGTCTCCGGTTTCTTATTCCAACATGAATGAAGAGACATGGGGCAAATTGCCATCATTAATTGTATGAACAGGGTTTTGGTTCCTTATTTGATCATGAGAGGAGATACGTAGGACAAACAGCCTTGAATACTAAGAATATAATTTTGGTTGATTATTTGATCCTGGCAATTGAGCCCTAGGCCAAACAGTGTTGAATACTATGAAGGGAAATTGGTTTCTTATCTGATCTTTATATTAAAGCATTAGCCCAAGCAGCCTTAAATGCAATGTACAATGCTCATATTTCTTTTTTATTCATGACAAGAGAGTCGTAGGCCAAAATGCCTCTAATTTTATGAACATACCTCTGGTTTTTATGTAACCCTGCCAGGAGGCACTATGCCAAACTGCCTTGAATGCTATGGGCAGGGCTTTAGTTTCTTATTTGTTCCTAACCGGATAGTCAAAGCCTTTAATTTAACAAGCATGTTTCTGGTTTCTTATCCAATCAAGCCAAGGAAGTTCTAGGTCAAACAAAGTTGAATACTATGAACAGGGCTCTGGATTCGTATTTGATAATGAAAGGAGAGTACAAGGCTAAATTGCCTTTAAAGCTTTGAACATGCTTTTGCATGTTATTTTTTTTATTTAACTCTAACTGAAAAGCTATAGATCAAACAAACATGAAGGCTAAAGCAGAGCTATGGTTCCTTATTTCATCCTAACAAGAGAGCAATAGGCCAAAAAGTCTATATTTCTATGAATAAGGCTCTGGTTTTTATCGAATCCTAACAGCAGAGTACAGTGCCAAACAGCCTTGAAAATTGAAAACAGCGTTATGCATTCTTATAGTAGAAGCCAAAAGAGAACAACATTGAGTAAAATTAACAGGGGACTAATTTCTTATTAGAGCTTAATAGAAAATCCTTAGACCAAACAGCCTCGAATACAATGAGATAGAATCAGTATTTTTTTTTATTTCAGAGAGGAGATCAAAAGGCCAAACAGCCTTGAATAATACTATTAACAGTTCTCTGGATTCTTATGTCAGTTTGACTGGAGAGCGATAGGCCTAATAGCATTGCATACTGAGGGACTCTAGTTTCTTATCTGATACTGAGAGGAGAGCCCTAAACTAAAAAGCTTGAAACCTATGAACACTGCCCTTCTTGGCTATCTGATCCTGACAAGATAGTCCTAGGCCAAACGGCTATCGATACTAAGAACAGAGCTATTGTTTCTCATTTCATCCTGACAAGAGAACAATAGGCCAAAAAATCTTTAAATTTGTTACCAAGGGTCTGATTTTTATCAGATAATAACATTAGAGCCTTCAATACTAAAAAGTTGTTCTGTTTTTTTTATTTGTTCCCGATAGTAAATGCAAAAAGAAACATCACTGAAAAAAAAATAAATCGCTTACCGGTTTCTTATTTAATCCTAACAGGAAAGGCATACGCCAAATAGAATCGAAGACAATGAACAGGACTCTCCAGTCTTAATTACTTCAGAGAGGAGAGTACGAGGACAAACAGCTTTGAATAGTACTATAAACAGTTCTCTACTTTCTTATTTCAACAAGATCAGAGAGCCATAGGCCAAACAGTTTTCATTAGCTTAATTGCATGAAATGTGCTCCGGTTTCTTATTTGATCATAACAGGAGATGCCTAGGACAAACAGCCTTGAATACTATGAATAGGTCTCTTGTTTCCTATTTGATCCTGACAGTTGAGTCGTAGGCCAAACAGTCTTGAATACTATGAATATGGCTCTGGTTTCTCATCTCATCCTGATATGAAAGTATTAGTCCAAGCAACCTTGAATGCAATGTACATTACTCTTGTTTCATTTTTGGTAATGACAAGAGAGCGCTAAGCAAAATATCCTTTAATATTATGAACACAACTTTTTTCCTCTTCTTCTTCTTCTTATCTTGTCAGGAGAGTCTACGCCAAAGAGCCTTGAATGCTAGGAACAGGGCTCTTGATTCTTACTTGATCCATTTAGGCGAACCCTAGGAAAAACAATCTTGAATACTGTGAACAGGGGTCTATTTTCGTTTTTAATCCTGACTGGATAGACCTGGGTCACACTGCCTTGAATACTCTGAACAGGGCTCTTGTTTATTATTTGATCCTAAAAGGATAGCCTCTTGTTAAAAAGACATTAATATAATGATTTTTTTTTTTATCTAATCATGTCAGGAAAGTTCTAGGCCAAACAATCTTGAATACTTAGACCAGGGCTTTGGTTTCACATCTCATTATGACATAGTGTGCAATGTCATCAGACTTTAATTCTATAAGCAAGGCTATAGTTTTTTATCTAATCATAACTGGAAAATCCAAGGCCAAAAAGCCTTCAATGCTATGAAAATTTTTCTGGTTTCTTATATGGTCCTGACAAGAGAGCTATAAGCCAAAAATCCTTTAATTCTATGGCCAAGGCTCTGGTTTTTATTAGAGTCCTATGCCAAACAACCTTCAATACCAAGAACAGGGTTCTGGATTTTAATTTGATCACAATAGTAGAGGCAAAAAGAAACAGCATTGAGTAAAATGGACAAACAAACTATTTGATTTTTAATTAAGCCTAACAGGGAAGGCATAGGCAAAATAGAATTGAAGACTATGAACAGGACTCTTCGTTCTTATTTAATTTAGAGAGGAAAACATTGGGCCAAACAGCTTTGAATAGTACTATAAACAGATCTATAGTTCTCATTTCAACAAGATTGAAGAGCCATAGGCCAAAGAGACTTCATTAATTGTATGAAATACACTCCGGTTTCTTATTTGATCATAACTGGGGATGCATAGCACAAACAGTCTTGAAAACTATGAATAGGGATCTGGCTTCCTATTTGAACCTGACAATTGAGCCGTAGTCCAAACAGTCTTGAATACAAAGAGGGTGACTCTAGTTTCTTATCTTATCCTGATATGAAAGTATTAGTCCAAGCAACGTTGAATGCAATTGTACATTACTCTTGTTACATTTCTGTTTATGACAAGAGAGCTCCACACAAACTATCCTGTAATTTTATAATCATGCAACCTTTTTTTCTCTTCTTCTTCTTATCTTGTCAGGAGAGTCTACGATAAAGAGCCTAGAATGCTAGGAACAGGGCTCTTGCTTCTTACATGATTCATTCTGGAGAACCCTAGGAAAAACAAACTTGAACACTGTGAACAGCTTTCTATTTACTTCTTTAATCCTGACTGGAGAGACCTGGGACAAACAGCTTTGAATACTCTGGCAGGGCTCTAGTTTATTATTTGATCCGAAAAGGATAGCTTCATGTTAAAAAGACAATTATTTAATAGACATTGTTTTGTTTTTTTATCTAATAATGTCAATAAAGCTCTAGGCCAAACAACCGCGAATACTAAGACCAGCGCTCTTGTCACATATCTGATTTTGACATGGAGTACAATGCCATGCAGCCTCTTATTCTATAAACAAGGCTATAGAAATTTTTTATTTAATCCTAACTGGAAAGCCCTGGGCCAAAAATCCTTCAATATTATGAACAAGTCTCCAGTTTCTTATTTGATCCTGACAAGAGAGCAATAGGCCACACTACCTTTACTTCTATGACCAAGGATCTGTTTTTTATAAGATAAGAACAGCAAAACCCTATTCCAAAAAGCCTTCAATCCTAAGAACAGGGATCTCATTTCTTATATGATCCCAATAGTAGAGACCCAAGGAAACAGTATTGAATAAAAAGAAGAGGGCACTGTTTTCTTCTTTGAACTTAATCACGAAAACTTAGGTCAAACAGCCTTCAATACCGTGAAAAGGCCTCTGCATTCTTATTAAATTCACAGAGGAGAGCATTAGGTCAAGCAACCTTGAAAAATACTATGAACAGTTCTCTGGTTTTTTATTTCAACATGACTGAAGAGACATAGGTCAAACAGCCTTCATTAATTGTATGAACAAGGTTCTGGTTTCTTTTCTTATTTAATCATAGCTGGAGATGTCTATGACAAACAGTCTTGAATACCATGAAAATGGTTCTGGTTTACTATCTGATTATGATAATTGAGTCTTAGGCCAACAAGTGTTGTGTGCTATTAACAGGGCTCTGGTTTCTTATCTGATCCTGATAAGAAAGCACTAGGCCAAGCAGCCTTTAACGAAAAGTACAATACCTTTGTCTTTTTTATTTTGGTCATAGCAAGAGAGCCCTAGGCCAAAAAGCCTTTAATTTTTTGAACATGTCTCTGCTTTTTTTTTTTTTAACCTTCCGGGAAAGTCTATGCCAAACAGTCTTGAATACTATGAACAGGAGTCTAGTTTCTTATGTGTTCCCAACTAGATAGCCTAAGTCTCTAATTTAATTAAAATTTTTCTTGTTTCTTATTTAATCATGTCAGGAGAGTCCTATGTTAAACAAAAATGAATACTATGAAAAGGGCTCTGTTTTCATATTTGATAATGACAGGAGAGCAAATCAGCATATTGTCATTATTTTTTTACATGCCTCTATTATTCTATACAACCCCAACTGGAAAGCCCTAAGCCGAACAACCTTGAAGACTAAGAACCGAGATCTGGTTTCTTATCTCATCCTGACAAGAGAGCAATGGCCAAAAAGACATTAACTCTATGAACAAGGTTCTGTGTTTTTTTCAAATCCTAATTACAGTCCCCTATGCCAAACAGCCTTGAATACAAAACACAGGGCTCAGCTGTCTTATTTGATCCCAATAGTAGAGGCCAAAAGAGAACAGCACTGGATAAACTTAACAGGGCAATGGTTTCTTATTTAAGCTGAATAGGCAAGGCCTGGGCCAAACAGCCTCTAATGCAATGAGCAGGACTCCTCATTCTAATTTACTTCAGAGAAGAGATCACAAAGCCACACAGACTTAAATAATACTATGCACAGTTCTCTGGTTCTTTATTTCAACAAGACTGGAGAGCCAGAGGCCTACCAGCCTTGAATACTGAAAATAGGACTCTGGTTTCTGATCTGAAGCTGACAAGAAAGCCTTAAGCCAAAATGCCTCGCATATTATGAACACTGTTCTCCTTGTCTATTTGACCCTGACAAGAAAGCCCTAGGCCGAATCGCCTTCAGTACAAAGAACAGAGCTTTGAATTTATATTTCACCGTGAAATAGGCCTAAATCCTTTGATTCTATGAGTAAGGCTCTGTTTTTTACCATATAATAACAACAGAACCCTATGCAAAACTGGCATGAATACTGAGAACAGTAGACTATCTTCTTATTTGATCCCGATACTTGAGGCAATAAGAAACAGCATTGAATAAAATAAACTGGTTACTGGTTTCTTATTTGAGCCTAATAGAAGAGGCTTAGGCCAAACAGCCTTGAATATTATGAACAGCACTAAACATTCTTGAATAATAAAATGAGCAGTTCTCTACTTTCTTATTTCAACATGACTGGAGAGCAATCGAACAAGCAGCCTTCATGAATTGTATGAACAAGCCTATGGTTTCTTATCTGATCAGAAATGGAGATTCCTAGGACAAGAAGCCTTCAATTCCATGAATTGGGCTCTGGTTTTCTATATGATCATTACAATTGATCCGAGGCCAAGCAGTTTTGAATACTATGAACAGGGCTCTAGGCTCTAATCTTATTCTGATATGAAAGCATTAGTCCGAGCAGCCTTGAATGCAATGTACTATGGTCTTATTTCATTTTTGGTTATAACAAGAAAGTCCTAGGCAAAATATCCTTTACTTTTATAACATATCTCTTTTTTTGTATCTGGCTAATAGACTCTAGGCCAAACAGCATTGAATAAAATGAAGAGAGCTCTTATTTCTTACTTGATCAATACATGAGAATCCTATGAAAAACAACCATCATTACTGTGAACAGGGTTCTATATTCTTTTTGCATCTTGACTGAAGAACCTTACGTCAAACAGTCTTGAATATTATAACCGTGCTCTAGTTTCATATTGATCCCAAAAGGATAGCCTCATATTAAAAAGGTTTTAATTAATGAAGATGGTTTTTTTTTCTTATCTAATCATGTCAGGAAAGCTCTGGGCCAAACAAACTTGTGTTCTATGAATAGGGCTCTGGTTCATATTTGATTATGAGAGGAGAGCACAAAGCCAAACATCCTTTAACTCTACATACAAGGTTATGCTTTTTTATATATAATCCAGTCTGGAATAATAGGCCAAACACCCTTCAGTAGTATTAACAAATCTCTAATTTCTTATTTGATCCTGATACGATAGCAATAGGCCAAAAAGTCTTTAATTCTTTGAACAAGGCTCTGGTTTTTATCAGATAATAGCAGCAGTTCTATACAAATAAGCCTTGAATACTCAGAAGAGGGTTCTGGTTTCTTATTTGATCCCGATTGCAGAGACCAAACGAATCAGTATTGAAAAAAAAAGAACAGTGCACTTGTTTCTGATTTGAACTTAATAGGAAAGGCTTAGTCCAAACAGCCTTGAATACTATGAAAAGGATTCTGCATTCTTATCCAATTCAGAGAAGAGCTCTAGCTCAAACAGCCTTGAATACTACTATGAGCAGTTCTCTAGTATTTTACTTCAACAAGACTGAAGAAACATAGGCCAACCAGCCTTCATTAATTGCATGAACAGGACTCTGGTTTATATGATCATAACAGGAGATACCTATGACAAACAGCAATACTATAAATATGATTCTGGGTTATTATTTGATCCTGACGATTGACCCCTAGGCTAAACAGTGTTGAATACTATGAACAGGGCTCTGGTTTCTTATCTGATCTTGACATGAAAGCATTAGGCAAATTACCCTTGAATACAGTGTACTGTGTTCTTGTTCATTTTAGGTCATGACAAGAATGCCCTAAGACTAATAACACATACCTCTGGTTTTTTTTTCTAATACTGTCGTGAGAGTCTAGACTAAGCATCCCTGAATACCATGAAAGGGCTTTGGCTTCTTACTTCATCCCTGCCAGAGTGTCCTATGCAAAACAGCCTTTAATTCTGTGAATAGACATCTCTTTTCTTTTTTACCCTAATAGGATAACCCTAGGTCAAGCAGCATTGAATACTATGAACAGGGTTCTAGTCTTTTATTTGAACCCAGAGGGATAGCTTAAACCTATAAAGCCTTTAATTTAATTAACATATATTTGCTTTTTTAACTACTCATGTCAGGAAAGCTCAAGGCCAAACAACCTTGAATACTATTAATAAAGCTCTGATTTCATATTTGATAATGACTGGCTAAAACAGGGCAAAGTAGCCTTTAATTCTATAAACAAGGATCAGATATTTTTAAATAATTCTAAGTGGAAAGACATAGGCCAAATAGCTCTGAATAGTAAGAACAGAACTCTGCATTCTTATTAATTTCAGAGCAGAGAACAGTAAGTCAAACAACCTTGAATGATACTACGAACAGTTCTCTGGTTTCTTATTTCAAGATGACTAAAGAGATATAGGTCAAACAGCCTTCATTAACCGTACAAACAAGGCTCTGGTTTCTTATTTGATCATAACAGGAGATGCCTATGACAAACAGCCTTGAATACTATGAATAAGGTTCTGGTTTACTATTTGATCCTGATAATTGAGTCCTAGGCCAACGAGTGATGTGTGTTATTAACAGGGGACTGGTTTCCTATCTGATTCTAATAGGAGAGCATTATGCCAAGTAGCCTTGAATAAAATGTCTCCTTTTGGTCATGACAAAAAAGCTATTGGCCAAAAAACACATAATTCTGTTTTTTTATCTAATTTTGCCAGAAGAGTCTAGGCAAAGCTGCCTTGGATACTATGAACAAGGCTCTAGTTTCTTACTTGATCTCTACATGACAGTTCTAGGAAAAACAACCTTGAAATCTGTGAACAGATTTCTAATTTCTTTTTTGATACTGACAGTAGCTCTAGCTCAAGTAGTATTAAATACTTTGAACAAGGCTTTTGTTTCTTATTTGATCCCAAAGGATAGCCTAAGCCTAAAAATCTTTTAATTTAATCAACACATTTCTTGTTTTTTATCTAATCATGTTAGGAAAGCCCTAAGAACAAGGATTTGACATTTTTTGTAATCCAAACTGGAAAGTCATAGGCCTTGAACACTAAGATCAGAGCTCCGGTTTTTTACATGATCGTGACCAGAGAACAATAAACCAAAAATCCTTTAATTCTATGAACTGGCTCTGATTTTTATACTATAATGACAACAGAGTATTATTCCAAACAACCTTGAATACTAAGAATAGAGTTCTTGATTCTTCTTTTATTCCGATTGTAGAGACAAAAAGCAACAACAGTGAATGAAACTAACAGTGCACTGGTTTTTCATTTGAGCCTAATAGGAGAGGTCTAGGCCAATCAGCCTTGAATGCTATGAACAGGTCTCTGCATTCTCATTTAATTCGGAGAGGGGAGCACTAGGTCAAACAGCCTTGAATAATACTATGAACAGCTTTCTGGTTTCTAATTTCAACAAGACTGAAGAGAATTTGGCCACACAGCCTTGAATACTAAGAATAGGGCTATATTTTCTTACCTGAAAGTGGCAGGAGAGCCCTAGACAAAAACATTGAATACTATGAACACTGCTCTTCCAGCCTATTTGATCCAGACAAGAGAGTCTTAGGCCAAACAGCCTTAAATATTAAGAACAGAGCTTTGGTTTCTTAATTGTTCCTGAAAAAAAAAGCAATTGCCCAAAATGCCTTTGATTTCACGGAAGAGGACTTGGTATTGATCAGATCCTGACAAGGGAGGCTTACGCCAAAAAGCCTTGAATACTAACAACAGCCCTCGGAGTTCTTATTTGATCCCGACATTAGAGGCAAAAGGGGAAATGCACTTTATGCAATGATCTGGGCAGTGGTTTCTTATTTTTTAATTTTTTTTTTTTTTACGATTGTGACACCAGGACAGGCAAAAAAAAAAAATCTACCCTCATCGGGCCTGGGCACTAAGAAAACAAAAGAGAAGCAGAGCTGGAGAGTATTGTGACTTGTCAGATGTGAAGGGATAGTAAGAAATATGTAACGAATATCCACAACTACTCGGTGTTGATGTAGGCATAGAAAGAGAACCGTAACTGAAGGAAGACTTACCATCTAACTGTCCTAGCCTCTGGCTAGTACAGTGGTAACGTGCTGGCTTCGCATTTACGAGGTCGAGAGATCGGTTCCCGTCCAAGACCGAGAGTTTAAGCTATTTACTGGCAGGTAACTGCTGTGGTTGGGCACCACAGTGGGGGGTTGGGGCTTGTCCCGGCTGACGAATACCCATTGTATAATGGAAATAAAGGTTTATTATTATTATTATTATTATTATTATTATTATTATTATTATTATTATTATTATTATTATTATTATTATTATTATTATTATTATTATTATTATTATTATTATTATTATTATTATTATTATTATTGTCAGCCTTATTTGATACTGATATGAACGCCTTAGGCCAAACAGCCCTATAAACAATTAACAGGAATCTGGTTTCTAATTTTATTCTGAGTGGAATGCACTACGCCAAATAGCCTTCAATAATACTAGGACCAGTTATCTTTATACTTTTCTCACCTTGACAGGAGAACCATAGGCCAAAAAACCTTAAATACTATGGATATTTATCTGGTGTCTTATTCAATCCCTACAGGAGAGCCATAGGCCAAACTGCTTGGAATATTATGAACAGAACACTATATTCTTTTTCATATTTTATCCTGAAAAGTAAGCCTTAGGCCAAAAAGTCCTCAGTTATATGAACAGAACTATTTTTTTTTTAATCTAAGTATGTCGGGACAGCCTAAGGTCTAATATTCTTCAAGACTATGAACAAGGCTATAGTTTCATATTTAATCCTGACAGGAGAACACTATAAAAGCAGCCTTCAATTCTATAAACAGGACTCTGGTATGTATTTGTTCCCAACAGGAGAGATCTAAACGAAGCAGCTTTGAATATTATAAACAGGGTTTTGTTTTGTTTTTAGCCAGAAAGGATATCATTAGGCCAAACAACCTTGAATAGTATGAACTGGGCTTTGATTTCTAATTTTATCTTAACAGAAGAGCCCTATGCCCAAAAGAACTTGAACACTATGAACAAGGATCTGAATTTCTTATTTAATCCAGACAGGAAAGCCAAAAGCCAAGCAGCCTTTAATACTATGGCCAGATGGATTTCTCTTTTGATCCTGACAAGAGATCCGTATTCCAAATAACCATTAATACTATGAACAGTTCTCTGGCTTCTTATTTCATCCTAACAGTAGAACCTTAAACCAAACAACCTATAGCACTAAGAACAGGGCTCTGATTTCTTATAAGATCAAGACGGGAGATCCTTATTCCCAAACACCCTTGAATACTATGAACACATCTTTTATTTCTTATTTGTGCATGACATTATTTTATCTATTTTATCTTATGATTGTGACACCAGGACGGGCCAAGAAAAAAAATAATATAGCTTTAATCATCAGGCCTTGGCACGAAGAAAACCTAAGGTAAAGAGAAACAGAGATGGGGAGAGTTGTGACTTGTTAGATCTGATCCTGACAAGAGAACCCTATACCAAACAGCCTTGAATATATATAACAAGGCTCTGCTATTTAATTTGATCCTGTGAGAAAAGTCCAAGATCAAACAGCCTTCAGAGCTATGAATAGGGCTCTAATTCCTTATTTGATTCTGAGAAAAACCCTATTAAAAAAGCTCTAAATAATTCCATGAACAGGGCTCTGGATTATTATTTCCCCTTGATAATGGAACCTTTTACCAATCAGCTTTGAATACTATGCATAAGGTTCTGGTTTCTCATTTTACCAGACTGGTCATCCCTAAGCAAAACAGTCTTAAATATTATGAATCGAGCTCTCATTTCTTATTTGATCTTGAGAGGAAAACCATATGCCACATAGCCTTGCATACCATTAATAGGGCTCTTGTTTATTACTCGATCCTGACAAGACAGAGTATGCATAAAAGGCCTTTAATTTAATGACCAAGATTCTGGGTTTTTTTTATCTAACCATGTAAAGTAAGCCCAAGGCCAAACCATCATTGAGCAATACGAATAGGGTTCTGTGTCATGTATGACAATGATAGGAGTGCACACGGCCAACCAGCCTTTAATTCTATGAACAAGGCTCTGTTTTTTTTTTCTAATCCTACAGAACGCCCTGGGCCAAACAGATTTTTATATTAACAACAGAGCTCTTCATTCTTATTTGTTCATGACATGAGAGCAATAGGCCTAGCAGAATTCAAAACTATGATCAGGGCTCTGACTTTTTTTATTCTGAAAGGAGAACCCTTTATCAAAAAGCACTTGATTCTATGACCAAGTTTTTTTTTTTTTATCTGATAGTGACAAGAGAGCCTTAGGCCAAACTGCCTTGAATATGAAGAACTGGGCTAAGGTATCTCATTAGATTCTGAGAGAAGAGTTCCATATCAATCAGCCTTGATTGCTATATGAATGTGAGAGAGCATTAGTTAAATAAGCTTTGAATAATACTGTGAACAGGGCCTCGGTTTCTTATTTGTTCATGACAGGAGGACTCTATGTCAAAGAGCTTTCAATGCTATGATAAAGGCTCTGGTTATATATTTAATCCTAACTGGAGAGCAATAAGCCAAACAGTTTAAATTATTATGAAAAGAGGTCAAGTTTCTTATTTGATCTTTAGAGGAGAACCTTTGAATATTATTAATCGAGCTCTGCTTATTGCATGATCTTGAGAGGAGAACCGCATGCTAAACAGCCTTGAATACTATTAAGAGGACTTTCATTTCTCATTTAATCCCGACTTTAGAGCCAAAAGCAAAACAACCTTGAATACTATCAGCAAGGCTCTGGTTTCATGTTTGATAATGACAGGAGAGCACAATGTCAAGCAGCCTTTAATTCTATAAATAAGGCTCTGGTTTTTATCTAATCCTAACTTGAAGGAGATAGGCTGAACAGCTCTGGTTCTTATTTGCTCCTCACTAAAGAGCAACAACCAAAAAAAACTTTAATTCTATGACCAAGGCTCTACTTTGTATCAAGGCCTGACAACGGAGCCATATGCCAAACTGCCTTGAATACTAAGAACAGGGCTCTGAGGTCTTATATGATCCTCTCTGAAGAACTCTTTGCCACACAGTTTTGATGACTATATACAGGCATATGGTTTCTTATTTGATAATATCATGAGAAGTCTATGCCAAACAGTCTTGAAAACTATGAGCAGAGCATTGGATTCTTATTTTATTTTATCCTGACATTAGTGTCCTAGGCCAAACAGCCTTGAAGAATATAAACATGACTCTGGATTCTTATTTGATCCCAACAGGAGAGCCTTAGGCAAAACAGCCTTGAAAACTAGAAACAAGACTTTAATTTTTTTTTATCCTGACAGAATAATCCTAGCCCAAAAAGCCTTCAATTCAATAAAAAGGGCTATATTTCTTATCTAAGCCAGTCAAGAGAACCCAAGGCCAACTATCGTTCATACCTATGAAAATGCCAAGGTTTCTTATTTAATCCTGGCAGGATAACTCTATGCCAAACAACCTTACATAATATAAATAGAACAATGTTATTTTTTATTCGCTCCCAGCTGGAGAACCCTAAACCAAATGGTCTTGAATACTATAAAAATAGTTCTTGTTTCGTTTTTTTTATACTGAAAGGATAGCATTAGGTCAAGCAGCATTGAATAATGCGAACTGGGCATTGTTTCTTACTTGATCATAACGAAAGATCCCTATGCCTAAAAGCCTTGAAATCTATGAACAATACTTTTATTTCTAATTTAATGCAGACATTAGAGCCTTAGGCCAAACAGAATCCAATACTGTGATCAGGGCTCTAACTTTTTATTTTTTCAGGGGAGTCCTAGGCCTAAAATAACTTAATTCTATGAACAAGACTCTGTTTTTTTATAAGATCCTAACAAGAGAACCCTATGCAAAATAGCCTTGAATATGGAGAAGAGGGCTCTGATTTCTAATTTGATCATAACAGCAGAGCTCTAAGTCAAACAGCCTTCAGTGCTATGAATAGGGCTCAAATTTCATGTTTTATATTGAAAGAGAACCCTATTCCAAACCACCTTCAATAATATTATGATTAGTGTTCTGGCGTCTTATTTGATCATGAAAGAAGAACCCTATGCCAAACTGCTTTGAATAATACTATGAACATTGCCATGCTTTCTCATTTGTTCATGAGAGGAGAACCCTCTGCCAAGCAACCTTGAATGCTCTTTTTAATGATCTATTTTTATTTGATCCAAAAGAGGAGCCAAAAGCTCAACAGTCTTAAATATAATTAACAGAGCCCTGAATTCTTATTTCATCTGAAAAGGAGAACCCTATGCCAAACAGCCTTGAAAACTATAAATAAGGCTCTAGTTTCTTACTTGATTCTGGGGAAAATTTCTATGCCAAATAGCCTTTAATACAATAAATAAGGCTCTTGTCTCTTATTTCATCCTGACTTTAGAGCCCTATTCCAAACATCTTTGAAGACTGTGAACAGAGCTCTGGCTTCTTATTTGATCCCAACAGGATAGCCTAAAGATAAAGAGCATTTAATTCAATGAATGTGATGCTAGTTTCTTATCTAGTCATGCGAGGAAAGCCCTAGGTCAAATAATCTTGAATAATATGAATAGGGCTATGGCTTCATGTTTTATAGTAATATGAGAACACAATGCCAAACAGCCTTTAAGTCTGTCTAATCCTAACTGGAAAACCCAAGATCAAACAGCCTTGAATACTAAATACAAAACTCTATTTTCTTATTCAATCCAGAAAAGAGAGTCTTAGGCCAAACAGCCTTCAGTACTAATAACACAGCTCTGGTTCTTATTTGCTCTAGACAAAAGAGCGATTAACCAAAAAAAAAAACTTTAATTCTATGAACAAGAATCTGGTGATTCCATCATGAGAACCCTAAACAAAAAAAAAGCCTTGAATACTATTGGCAGGGTTTTGGCTTCTTTTTTAATCCAGAAAGGATAGCATTAGACCAAACAGCCTTGAACAGTATGAACTGGGTTTCGGTTTCTTATTTTATATAACAGAAGAGCCCTATGCCAAAAAGCCTTGCAATCTATGAACAATGTTTGATTACTTATTTAATGCAGACATTAGAGCCATAGGCCAAGCAGAATTAAATTCTATGATCATAGCTCTGATTTCTTCATATTTCGACAAGGGAATCCTAGCCCTAAAATAACTTAATTTTATGAACAAGGCTCTGGATCCTTTTTATCTGATCCTGACGAGAGAACCCTAGGAGAAACGGCCTTGACTAAGGAAAATTGATCTCTGATTTCTTATTTGATCATGGCAGATGAGCTCTGGGTCAAACAGCCTTCCATCTTATGAATAGGGCTCTAATTTCATATTTATTCTGAGAGAAAACCCTGTTCCAAACAGCTTTGAATAATATGAATAGGGTTCTTGTTTCTTATTTGATCATGAGAGGGAGACCCTACTCCAAACTGCCTTGAATAATACTATGAAAATTGCGCTGGTTTCTTATTTGACCATGAGAGGAGAACTCTATGCCAAAAAACAACCTTGAACACTATTATTAGTCCCTATTTCTTATTTGATACTAACAGGAGCATTCTAAGCTGAAGAGTCTTAAATACAATTAACAGATTTCTGATTTCTTATTTGATCTGGAGTTAAGAGAACCCTAGGTCAAACAACCTTGAAAACTATCAAAAGAGCTCTTGTTTCTTACATGATCCTGAAGGAAAACCCTATGGCAAACATCCTTCAATACTATAAACAAGGTTCTGGTTCCTTATTTCATCCTAACTTTCGAACCCTATGCCAAGAATCCTTGAATACTATGGATAAGGCACTAGCTTCTTATTTGATCCCAAAAAGAATAACCTAAAGCTAAAAAGTCTTTAATTCAATGAAGTTGATTCTGGTTTCTTATCTAATCATGCCTAACCTCTGCTATCGCTAAAGTATTCAAAACTTTGCTCAATTCTCACATCTTGAAACGTCTTGAATCTAACTTGCTTATCTCCGATCACCAGTACGGCTTCTGCAAGGCAAGATCCACTGGTGACCTCCTGCCCTATCTTAGTCATGTATTCATTTTCTCTGGGGAACTATGGGGAATCCTTTGTCATATCCCTTGATATCTCTAAGGCTTTTAATGGAGTTTGACACAAGGCTCTGCTGGTCAAACACCCAGCTTATGGTTTTATCTCTTCTTTCTCTTCTTTGATTTCCAGTTTCTTTTTGACTATTTCATATTAGTGGTTGTTGTCGGCACAACATCTACTCCATTCCCTGTTACCAGTAGTGCTCCACAGGGATCTGTTCTTTCACATATTCTGTTCCTTCTCTTCATCAACGATCTTTTCTTTCCCCATGCTCCTCTCTTCTTCACGCCTTTGCTAACGATTTTACCCTTCACTTTTCCTCTCCCTTTCTTCTCAACCTTTATCTGCTACTTGTAATCTATCTCGCATCATTCTTTCTTCTACTCTCAACTCTGAATTGCAGAGGGTATCTGAGTGGGGCAACCAAAATTTTACTAAAATTAATGCCTCCAAGACACAGTTTTTGGCTATCTCTTTATTTTCTTCTTCTCCTGATACCCCTATTGCCTTGGAAACTAACAAAATTTACCCTTTTAATCTATTAACATAATAGGAATCCAGATAGCCTCAAACTTGTCTTGGAGGAATCATATAATCCATATTTCAAAATCTACATACACAAAATTGGGGATTCTCTTACATTTTCGTCTATACTATTACTCTTTACAATTACTTAAAATCTATAAAGGTCTCACCTGTCCTTGCTAAGAATACTCCTCGCACATCTGGAATGCTTCTTCATATACTTACTTCCTTGATAGGGTTGAATCTAAGGCAGTCATACTCATTAATGACGCTTCTCATGATTTTAAAATAAATTCTCTTTCACTTTGCAGTAAAGTATCATCCCTTTCTTATTTCTACTGCTTCTACTTCCTATGCTGCTCTGATGAGTTGGCGAGATGCATCCCTCCCCCATCCCGGCTGAGACCAAGTAACACTCGCCAAGCAGCCTCCTCTCACAGGTACGGTGTAGAGATTGTAACCCGCAGATTGGTTGCTAGAATGCTTTTTTCCATTTACCTTCAGACTCTGGAAGTATATTCCTCCTCCTGTTTTTCCTAATTTTTCCTCCATACAACGCCTCTATCGTCATCTCAGGGCCAAATCCTGCCATATATCTTGGTCCTCAGTACTTCGACTATTCATTCAGCCTGTCCGTTTCCTATTGTGTATCATTACCTCTGTCTTGTCCTTAAGCTTTGCCATTATTCATCTTAATGTTTTCTTCATGCCCAAGCCTTTATTGATGACAGCAATTTTCTTGTCTCTAAAGGTGTCACACCCATAATAAAAAAAGGTTCATTGCTGTGAGTAGGGCTCTGGCCTCATATTTAATAATAACAGGAGAGCACAATGCCAAACAGCCTTTAATTCTATGAACAAGGCTCTGGTTTTCTATCTACTCCTAACTGGAAAGCCCTAGGCCTAACAACCTAGTATATAAAGAAGCACAGCTCACGTTTCTTATTTATCCTGAAAAGAGAGCCCTAAGCCAAACAGCTTTCAATACTAAGAACACAGCTTTGGTTCTTATTTGCTCCTGGCAAAAGAGTGATAACCAAAACAGCCTTTAATTTTATGAACAAGAATCTGCTTTTTATCAGAGCATGACAACGAAGCCATATGCCAAACAGCCTTGAATACTAAGAACAGGGATGTGGTTTCTTATTTGTTGCCGACAGTAGAGGGCAAAGGGAAACAGCATTCAACAATGTCATGAACAAATTATGAACAATAGCTGTGTTCATAGTATTCAAGGGTGATTGGGATAACTGGTTTCTTGTTTGGTCCTCATAGCAGAGGCCTAGGTCAAACAGCCTTGAGTACTATGAACAAGTGTATGGATAATTACATATTTCAGAGAAAAGAGCACTAGGCCAAACAGCTTTGAATAATACTATGAACAAAAGGTCAAACCACACTGAATACTGATAATAGGGTTCTGTTTTCTTATCTGAAGCTGGCAGGAGAGCCCTAGGCCAACAACCGTAAATACTATGAACAGGCATCTTGTGTGTTATTCGATTCCAACAGGAGAGCCCCAGGCCAAAAGACCTTGAATAATATAAACAGGGCT
Organism: Halocaridina rubra; assembly: GCA_037179515.1. Taxonomy (NCBI): domain Eukaryota; kingdom Metazoa; phylum Arthropoda; class Malacostraca; order Decapoda; family Atyidae; genus Halocaridina; species Halocaridina rubra. Next base: position 18,160 of record JAXCGZ010021120.1, on the reverse strand, counting down.
CTAGATTTTTTTTTATCCTAATAGAAGAGCGCTAATCCAAAAATCCTTTAATTCTATGAAGAGGACACTAGCTTTTTATCTACTCATGCCAGGAGAGTCTTAAATCAAATATTTTTCAAGGCTATGAACATGTGTATGGTTTCTCATTTATTCCTGGAAAGAGAAAACTTTAAAAACAGCCCATGAATGTTATCAGCAGGGCTTTGGTTTTTATTTGATCCCATCATCTGAGATCTAAGCAAAACAACCTTGAATCCTATTAGCATGGTATTGGAATCTTTTTTAGTCCTGAAAGGATTGCATTACACCAAGCTGCGTAGAATAGTATGAACTGAGCTTTAGTTTCCTATTTGATCATAAAATGTTTTCCCTATACCAAAGAGCCTGAAAAACTATGAATAAGCTCTGATATCTTATCTAATCCAGACAGGAAACTCATTGACCAGACAGACTTCAATACAATAAACAGTGCTCTGGTTTATATTTTTATCCTAACAGGAGATCGTTATTCCAAACAGGCTTGAATACTATGAATGGTTCTCTGGCTTCCTACTCTATCCCAATCAAGTATCCTGTGGGGCGGGCATAATATCAAAGAATAGCCTCACCGTATTCCCTGCGTGTCGTAAAAGGCGACTAAAAGTGGACGGGGCGGGGGGACTAGGAATCCCCCCCCCTTGTACCAACCTCCTGTGAGGCATCAAAGAAGAGGGAGAGTAGAGGGGAGTATAACTGCTCCCCAAACTGTTTCTTTTTTTATGTCGGCTACCCCCACTTTTAAAGGGGAAACAGCCACGGTATATGTATGTATGTATGTAGAACCTTAGGAATCGAGAATGCAGAAAGCAGGGCTCTAATACCCTATAAGTTCAAGACAAGAGATCCATAAGACAATCACCCTTGAATACTATGAACACAGATATTGTTCATAACTTGTTCATGACATGGCACCTATATGCCAAACAAATTTCAATACTATGATCATGGCTCTGATTGTTTTTTATTCTAACAGGAGAGCCTTAGGTCAAAAAACCCTTAATTCTATGTACATGGGTCTTGTTTTTTATATGACTCCGACAAGAATGCCCTAGGGCATAAAGCCTTTGATATGAAGATCTGAGCTCTAATTTCATATTTGATTATGACAGAAGAGTGATAGGTCAAACAGCCTTGAATACTATGAAGAAGGCACTATTTTTTATTCAATTTTGAGAGAGAACTCTATTCAAAAAAGCCTTCAGTAATACCATGAACAAGGCTCTGGTTTCTTAATTGTTCATGATAGGAGAACCCTATGCCAGGAGCCTTGAATACTATAAATAAGGCTCCAGTTTCTTATTTGATTTTGTCTGAAGACCCCTGGGCAAAACAGTCTAAAATACCATGAAAATAGGTCTGCTTTCTTATTTCATCTTGAGAGGAGTACCCTAATCCAAGCAGTCTTGAATACTATTAATAGGGCACTTGTTTATTATTAGATCCTAACAAGAGACACCTATGCCGGCAGCCTTGATGCTATGAACAGGGCTATGATTTCTTATTTCATTTTCACTTTAGAGTTCTAAGCCAAACAACCTTGAATACTATGAACAGGGCTCCTGTTTCATGCTTAATAATGACAAGAGAACACAAAGCCAAACAACCATTAATTCTGTGAGCAAGGGTATGATTTCTTTTATCTAAACCTAACTGGAAAATGATAGGCCAAACAACCTTTAATACTAAGAACAGAGCTCTTTTTCCTTATTTACTCATGAAAAAAAGTGCAATAGGCCTAAACTTTATTAATTTTATGAACAAAGTTTTGATTTCTATCAGAGCCTGACAACGGAATCATATGAAAAAACAGCCTTGAATACAATGAACAGTTCTCAGGCCTCTCATTTCATCCTAACAGTACAACCTTAGGCCAAGTAACCTTTAACAGTAAGACCAGGACTCTGACATCTTAAAAGATCAAGACGGGAGTAATCTATGCCAAACAGCATAGAATACAATGAACACAGTTCTTGTTTCTCATATGTACATTACATACAGCAGTAGGCCAAACAGAATGCAATACCATGATCAGGGACATGATTATTTTTTTTAATTTTGACAGATAGCCCTAGGTCAAAAAGTGCTTAATTCTATGAATAAGGCACTAGTGTTATATTAGATCCTGGCAAGATAGCCCTAGGTCAAATAGCCTTAAGTGTGAACAACAAGGATCTACCTCCTTATTTTATCCTGACAAAGGAGTCCAAGTTCAAACAGGCTTTAATGTTATGAACAGGGTACTAATTTCTTATCTGATTCTCAGAGTGAACCCTATTCAAAAAGCCTTGAATAATTATGAGCAGGGTTCTGGTTTCTTATTCTTCATGATAGGAGAACCCTATGACAATCAACCTTTAATACGATAAGGTTCTGGTTTCATATTTGACCTTGACTGGAGACCACTAAGCCAAGCAACCATAAATACTTTGAATAGAGTACTGATTTCTTATTTGATCTTGAGGGATGAGCCCTAAGACAAATAAATTTTAATACTATTAATAGGACTCTTCATTATTGCTTGATACCAACAGGACAACCCTATGCCGAACAGCCTTGCATACTGTAAACATGGCTCTGGTTTCTAATATCATCCTAATATTAGAGTCCTAAACCAAACAGGCTTGAATGATAAGAACAGGGCTCTTGGTTCTTATATTATCTCAAGAGGATAGAGTAAGCATAAAAAGACTTTAATTTTATGAACATGGTTCTGCTATTTTTTATCTAACCATGTCAAATAAGCCCTAGACCTAGCAAACTTTGTTTCATGTTTGATAAAAACATTCAAGGACAAGGACAAACAGCCTTTAATTCTATGAACGAGGTTTTGGATTTTTATCTAATCCTAACCAGAAACCCTAGGGCCAAACAGATATCAATATTTAGAACAGAGCTCTTGTGTATTATAAGTTCATGACATGGGACCAATAGGCCAAACAAAATTCAATCAGGGCTCTAATTTTATTATTCTGACAGAAGAGCTCAAGGTCAAAAAGATATTAATTCTATGTACAAGTTTTTTTTTATATGATCCTGTCAAGAGAACCCAAGGCCAAACAGCCTTTACTAGGGAGAACAGGGTTCTGCTTTTTTATTTGATTCTGACAGAATAGTTCTAAGTCACACAGCTTTGATTACTATGAATAGGGCTCTAATTTCTTATTTGATTCTGTGAGAAATCCCCGTTCAAAAAAATAATACTATGAACAGGGCTCTGATTTCTTATTTGTTCATGATGGAGAACCCTACCTCAAAGAAAACTGAATGCTATGAATAAGGCTCTCTTGACAGGAAAGCCATAAACCAAACAGACTTGAATACTACATTATTGGATCTGATATCTTAACTGATCTTGAGAAGATAACCTTAAGCCAAACAGCACTGAATACCAATAATAGGGCTCTTGTTTATTACTTGATCAGGAAAGCCATATGCCGAATAGCCTCGAATACTATAAAGAGAACTCTGGTTTCTTATTTCATCCAGACTTTAGGGCCCAAAGCCATACATCCTTAAATACTATGAACTGGGCTCTGGTTTCATGTTTAATAATGACAGGAGAGCACAAGGTCAAACAGCCTTTAAATCTGTGAACAAGGTGCAGATTTTTTTAATCTAATCCTGACTTGAAAACAATGGACAGAAAAGGTTTGAATAATAAGAACAGAGCTCTTGTTTCTTATTTGCTCCTGACGCAAGAGCCATATCCATAAGAGCCTTTAATTCTATGAACAAGGCTCATTTCTTTTCTTTTTTTTGTAAAGCCGGACAACTTAGCTATATGCCAAACAGCCCTGAGTGCTAAGAACAGGGCTCTGGTTTCTTAATTGATCCCTACTGGAGTACTCTATACCAAACAGTTTTGAAGATTATGTACAGGGATATGATTTCTAATTTGATCCTGACATGAGAACCTCATGCCCAAATGTCTTCAATACCATGAGCAGAGCTTTGGATTCTTATTTTATACTGACATGAGAGCCCTAGGCCAAGCAGATTTGAATACTATGAACAGGGTTCCCAACAGGAGAGCCTTAGCCAAAACAGTCTTAAATACTATGAAAAGGGCAGTAGGACAGAGTGTTGAAAGCCAAAGTGTCGAAGGTCAAAGTGTCGAAAGGTCAAAGTGTCGAAAGGTCAAAGTGTAGAAAGAACCTAACCTAACATTACCGAACCTAACCTAAACCTTCAACAATTTGTTTTCGACACTTTGGCTTTCGACACTGTCCGCGCACGATGGAAAGGGCATAAGTTTACTTTTTTGTTTGATCCTAACAGAAGAGACATAAGCTAAAAAGCTTTAATTTTATGAAAAGGTATTTTTTTATTTAATCCTGAAAGGAGAGCCCTAGACCAAATATTATTCATGGCTATGAACAGTGTTAAGGTTTCTTTCTTAATCCTGGAAGGAGAACCCTATACCAAACTGCCTTTTATACTGTGAACAGAGCTCTGGTTTTTATTTGATTCCATTAGGATAGCCCTATTCTAATGGCCTTGAATACTATAGAAAGGGTTCTTGTTTCTTTTATGAACCTGGAAGGATAGCATTAGACCAAATAACACTGAATAATATGGTCTGGGCTTTGTTTTTGTTTTTCTTATTTTATCGTAACAAAAGAGCCCTATACAAAAAGTCTTGAAATCTATGAACAAGGATCCGATTCTCATTTACTGAAGACAGAAGAGGCACAGGCCAAACAGAATTCAGTCCTATGATTAGGTCTATGATTTTTTTTTTATTTTGAGAGAAGAGTCCTAGGCCATAAATCCCTTTATTTTATGAACAAGGCTCTAGTTTTTTCTGATTCTGAGAAGAGGACGTAGGAAGCACAGCCTTGAAAATGGAGAACAGGGCTCTGGTTTCTTATTTGATCATGACATGAAAGACCTTGGTCAAACAGCCTTGAATGGCATAAGGAGGACTCTAATTTCATATTTGACTCAGAGAGAGAGAGTCCTACTTCAAACAGCATTAAATAATACCATGAATAGGGCTCTGAATTCTTATTTGATCAAAAGAGGTAAATCCTATGCCAAACAACCTTGAAAAATGACAATTGTCCTGGTTTCTTATTTGATCGTGAGAGGAGAACCCTATGACAAACAACCTTGAATGCTATTAATAAAGCTCTGGATTTACATTTCATCCTAACAGGAGAGCCCTAAGCAAAAGAGTCAAAAATACTATTAACAGAGCTCTGATTTCTTTTTCGATCTGGAGAGAAGAAACCTAGGTCAAACAGTGTTGAATACTATTAATATGGCTCTTGTTTCTTATTTGATCCTGACAAGAGAACCCTATGTTGAATAGCCTTCAATTCTGCTAACAGGGCTCTGGTTTCTTATATGATCCTGATATTACAAGCCTATTCCAAACATCCTTAAATACTATGCAAGGAGCTCTAGTTTCTTATCAGATTCCAACAGGATAGCCTAAGGCTAAAAAGCCTGTAATTCAATGAATATGGTTCTTGTTTCTCATCTCATCATATCAGGAACCCCTCGGTCAAATAACCTTCAATACTATGAATAGGGCTCTGGCTTTATGTTTGATAACAACAGGAGTGCACAAGGCCAAACAGCATTTAATTCTATAAACAAGGCTTTGTTTTTTGTCTAATTCTGACTGTAAGCCCTGGGCCAAACTGCCTTGGATACTAAGAACACAACTGTGGTTTATTGATTAATCCTGACAAAAGAGTATTAGACCCAATAGCCTTCAAAACTAAGAAAAGAGCACTAGCTTTTAATTTGCTCCTGACAAAAGAGCAATTGGCCAAGCAGCCTTGAATACTATGAACAGTACTATAGATATTTATTTTAGAGAGGAGAGCACTAGACAAAACAACTTTGAATAATACTATGAACTGTTCACTGGTTTCTTATTTCAACATGACTTTAGAGCCATAGGCCAAACCGCCTCTACTAATTACATTGCTCTGGTTTCTTATCTGAAGCTGAAATGAGAGCCCTAGGCCAAAGAACCGTGAATACTTTGAACAGGCTTCTGGTGTCTTATTCGATCCCAACAGAAAATCTCTAGGCCAAGCAGACTTAAATGCTATGAACAGGACTCGATATTTTTCATATCTTTACAGAGAGTGCTGGGCCAAAAAACTGTAAATCTATAAACAGGACTCTGGTTTCTTATCTTATCAAGTTAGGAGAGCCTTAAATCAATATTCTACAAGACAATGAACAGGTCTATTGTTTCTTGTTTAAGCATGGAAGGAGAAATTTATAAAAAGCAGCACTGAATATTATCAACAAGGGTCTGGTTTTCATCTGATCCCAATAGTAAAGCACTAAACAAAAATACCTTGAATACTGTTAGTAGGGTATTGGTTTCTTTATTTGATATTGACATAGTAGCAATAGGTCAAACAGATTTGAATAGTATGAACTGGGCTTTGATTTCTAATTTGACCACAGAGACCTATTTAAAAAAAAAATCTTTGAAAATTAGGAACAAGGCTCTGATATCTTATTTAATCCAAACAGGAAAGCCATAGGCCTATTAGTATTCAAAACTCTGATTAGTTATCTGCTTTCATTTTTTATCCTAGCTGTAGAGCCTTATTCCAAACAGCCTTGAATACTTAGAGCCTTAGGCCAAACATCCGAGAATATAGAGAACAGGGCTCTGATATCATATAAGATCAAGACGGGAGAACCATGTCCAAAACGCCCTTGAAAATTATAAACACAACTCCTCTTTGTTATTTGTGCATAGCATGACAGCATGGGACAAATAGAGTTCATTATTTTGATCAGGGCTCAATTTATTTTTATTCTAGCAGGAGAGCTCTGGGTCAAAAAGCCTTTAATTCTATATACAAGGCTCTGCTTTTATATATGAGCTTTTATGATAGAGATAAGGGCTCTGCTTTCTTATTTGTTCTTAACATAAGAGTACTAAGTCAAAAAGCCTTGTATATTATGAACAAGGCTCTATTTTTTTTTTATTCTGATAGGGAACCCTATTCAAAAAAGCCGTGAGTAATACTATAAACAGGGCTCTGATTTTTTAATTTATCAGGATAGGATTACCCTATGCCAAAGGGCTTTGAATTCTATGAATAACGCTCTGGTTTTATATTTGATTCTGACTGGAGAGTCATAAGCCAAGCAGTCTTGAATGCTATGAAAAGTGGTTTGTATTTTTATTTGATCTTGAGAGGCGAACTCTAGGGAAAACAGTCTTGAATACTATTAATGGGGCTCACGATAATTGCTTGAACATGACAGGAAAGCCCTATGCCGAACAGACTTTAATACTATGAACAGGGCTCTGTTTTTTTAATTATATTTTCACTTTAAAGCCCTAAACCAAACAACCTTGAATACTATGAACAGTCATCTAGTTTCTTGTTTGATAATGACAAGAGGGAACAAAGTCAAACAGCCATTAATTTTATGATCAAGGCTCTGATTTTTTATTTAATCCTAACTTGGAAGTGATAATCCTAACAGCATTGAGTAATATAAACATAGCTCTGGTTTCATATTTACTCCTGAAAAAAAGCAATAGGCCAAGAAACCATTAATTCTATGGCCAATGCTCTGGTTTTTATCAAAGCCTATCAACGGAGCCTTTTGCTAAACAGCCTTGAATACTAAAAACAGGACTCTGGTTTCTTATTTGCTCTTGGCAAGAAAACTCTATGTTAAACAATCTTGAAGACTTTGAACAGGGATATGGTTTCTTACTTGATGCTGACAAGAAAACTCTATGCCTAACAGCCTTGAATGCAATGAGCAGAGCTTTGCAGTATGTTATTCTGCCATGAAAGCCCTGGACCAAGCAGCCTTGAATACTGTGAACATAGCTCTAAATTCTTGTTTGATCCCTATAGTTAAGCCCTAGGCTAAACAGCCTTGAATACTATGAACAAGGCTTTTGTATTTTTTTTATCCTGGCAGAAGAGTACAAGATCAAAAAGCTTTCATTCCATAAAATGGCATCTGTTCTTATTCTCTATCTAATCCTGTCAGGAGAGCCTTAGGCCAAGTATCCTTCAAGACTTTAAACTGGGTTCAAGTTTTTATTTGATCTCAAGAGGAGACCCCTAAACCAAATCAACAGTATAAGCAGGGTTCTGCTTTCTGTTTTGATACTGAAAGGAAAACATTAGGCAAAATAGCCTTGTAATGTATGAACTGGGCTTTGGTTTCTTATTTGATCATAAAAGAAGAGCCATATGCCAAAAAGTCTTGATATCAATGTTCTATGATCTAATTTCTTATTTGATATATACAGGAGAGCCATAGGCCATATAGAATTAAATATACTTGAACTATTATGGATAGGGCTCTACTTTTATATTTGATTCTGAGAGAGAGTCCTATTCCATAGAGACTTATGATACAATGATATGGGATCTGGTTTCTTATGCAAAACAGCCTTGAATGCTATAAGAAGGCTCTGGTTTCTAATTTGATCCTGACATGAGAGCCCTAAGCCTAACAGTCTTTAATACTATGAACAGAGCACTGATTTTTTATTTGATCTGCAGAGGAGAACTCTATGCCAAACAACCTAGAATAATATGCCTATGGTTCTTATTTCTTATATGATTTTGACAGGGAACCCTTTGCAGAACCGGTTTGAATACTAAAAACAGAGTTCTGGTTTCTTACATCATCCTGACTTTAGAACCTTATTCCAAACATCCTTGAATACTATGAATAGGGATCTATTTTTTTTATTTAACTCCAACAGGATAACCTAAGGCTAAAATGCCTTTTATTTTATAAACATGGTTCTGATTTCTATTTTAGTCATGTCAGGAAAACCCTAGGTCAAACAACTTTGGATACTACGAACAGGGCTCTGGTTTCAAATTGATAATTACAGGTTAGCACATGGCCAAACAGCCCTAATTCTATGAATAAGGCTCTAGTTTCTTTTTTAATCATAACTGGAAAACCTTACTCTAAACAACCGCAAATTCTATGAATACAGCTCTGGTTTCTCATTTGATCCTGACAAGATAGTAATAGGCCAAAAGACTTTAATTCTATGAACAAGGTTCTAGATTTCATTAGATTCTTACGAAAGAACCCTATGCCAATACTAAGAACTGGGTTGTTTTTTCTTATATGCTCACAACAGTAGGGGCCAAAAGGAAACAGCATTCACTAATATGAGCAGGGCTCTTGTGTCCTATTTGATCCTGATAGGAGAGGCCTGGGCCAAGCAGTCGTTAATACAATGAACAGGACTTAGACAAATAGCTTTGAATAATACTATGTGCAATTCTCTGCTGTCTTACTTGTACATGACTGGAGAGTCACAGGACCAACCTCGTTGAATATTGATAATAGGGCTCTGATTTCTTAACTAAAATTGACAGGCGAGCCGTAGACCAAACGACATTGAATACTATGAGCACTGCTCTTTTTCCTATTTCATTCCGACTGGAAAGCCCAATGTCAAACAGCCTTAAATACTATGAACAGGGCTCTGGTTTCATATTTCATCCTAAAAGAAAAGTCTTTAATTCCTTCAACAGGACTCAAGTTTCTATTTCTGTCAAGGGGACCATATTCCAAACAGCCTTGACATGAGAGAACGAGGTCAAAAAGCCTTCAATACTATGAACAGGTCACTGGTTTCTTACTTGATAATGACCGGAAAACCCCAGGCCAAACAGCCTTCAAGAAGACAGGTATTTTTATTTGATCCTAACAGGAGAGCTCTAGGCCAAACAGCCTTGAGTGCCATGAACAGGGCTCTTATTTCTTATTTGACCCAGAGAGAATCCTAGACCAAACATCCTTGAATACTATGATCAGTGCTCTGGTTTATTATTTGATACCAACTGGAGAGTCTTTGGACAAACAACTTTGGATATTATGGTTTTTACTTGACCCTTAGAAGAGTCATCTGACTGAACACCCTTGAATACTATGAACATGGCTCTGGTTTCTTATTTGATCATGACCGGATTGAAGTTGAACAAATAGCCTTCAATATAAGAATTTGGGCTTTTTGTTTCTTATCTGATCATGTCAGAAGAGCCCTTGTCCTAAAAGCCATTAATTCTATGAACAGCATTCTGATTTTTTTATCTAATCCTGTCAAGAATGTCCTATGCCAAACAGTCTTGAATACTGTAGACAAATCTCTGGATTCTTATATGATATTTATTGCGAGCCATAAGCCAAACATCCTTGGATGGCATGAACAGTTCACTGGCTTTTTATTTGATCCTCAGCAGAGCCTTAAGCAAAATAACCTTGAAAACGAAATGCAGTGATCTGTTTTCTTATGTGATTCTGAAAAAGAGCCCTAGGCCAAACTGCCTTGAATAATACTATGAACAAGGCTCTAGTATATTATTTGATTATGACACGAGAGACCTAGGCAAAACAGTCCTTAATATTCTTAATAGGGCTCTGGTTTCTTGTTTGATTCTGACAGAGAGCCATAATCTTTATAGTCTTTAATATTACCATGAACAGAGAGCTTTGGCTTCTTATTTGATACAGACAAGAGAACCCTAGGCTACACAGGCTTGAATAGTATGAACGGGGCTTTTGTTTCTTATGTGATAATGACTGGTGAACCATATGCCAAACGGCCATGAATACTATGAACAGGACTCTGGTTTCTTATTTGATACTGACAAGGGAGTGCTAGCATATTTGCATTGAATACTATGAACATGGCTCTTATTTCTAGTCTGATACTGGCAGAAGAGCCCTAGAACAAAAACACTTCAGTTGTATAAACAGTCATCAAGGTTTTATTTGATCCTGTCAGGAAAGCAATAGGTCAAACAGCCTTGAATATTAAGAAGAGGAATCTGGTTTCTCATCTCATTCGGACATGAGATCCTAGGCTAAGCAGCCTTGAATACTATGAAGACTCTTCTGTGTTTTATTTGATCCCAACAGTAGAGTCCTAGACTAAACAGCCATGAAGAGCATGAACAGAGCTCTGGTTTCTTTTATGAACTTGATTGAATAGCAAGAGGACAAACAGCCTTGAATAGTAAGAACTGGGCTTTGGTGTCCTATTTGATCATTACAAGAAATCCCCAGGCCAAACATCCTTCAAAATTATAACAAGATTTAATTTCTTACGAGCGTTAATCCTGACAAAGTAGCTGTAAGCCAAACAATTTTGAATACCATGAACAGGGATCCGATTCATTATTTGATCTTGATTGGCGATCCTTTAGCGAAAAGTTTATTCTTATGAAGAGTACTTTGATTTTATATGTAATCCTGTCAAGAGAGCATTAGGCAAAACAGCCTTGAATACTTTGAACGGAACATTGGTTTCTTATATCATCCTAATCCCAAATCATATGCCAAAGAGCCTTGAATTCTATGAAAAGTTTACTAACATCTAATTTTATCCTGACAGCATATCCTTAAGCCAAGCTGACTTGAAAATTATGAGCAGGGGACTGGTTTCTTATAAAATCTAGACAGCAGAGCCTTAGTTCAAACAGCATTGAAAACTATTAACAAGGCTCTCATTTTTTTTTTTTTTTTTGTCTTTGACAGAAAATCCTAGGTCAAAACGACTTGAATAATACTATGAAAATGGCTCTAGTTTCTTAATTGAAAATGGCAGGAGAGTCATAGGCCAAAGAACCTTTGCATACAATGTATAAAGCTCTACTTTCGCATCTGATAATGATAGGACAGCCCTGGGCCACATAGTCTATAATATTCAGAACAGGCATCCTCTTTGATTCTGACCGAGAGTCCTCTGCCAAACAACCTTGAATAATACCATGAACAGGGTTCAGGTTTCTTATTGAATCCTGACAGGAAAGCCCTTGTTCAATCAGTTTTAATTACTATAAATAGGGCTCTTGTTTCTTGTTTGGTAATTAATGGAGAACCCTATGCCACAGAACCTTGAATACTATGAACAGGACCCTGGTTTCTTATTTGATCCGGACTGGGGAGTGCTTGACCAAACATCCATGAATACTGTGAACAGGGTTCATTTTTTTTTATCCTGACAGGGGAGAACTATGACAAACAACCTTTAGTGTTATAAAGAGTACTCTGGTTTCTTATTTGATCAATAATGGAGAGCCCTTTGATTCTATAAACAGGGCTCTGGTTTCTTATTTAAACCTGACAGGAGAACCCTAGTTCAAACAGTCTTGAGTACAAGACTGCTTGGCAATGACTCATGAACCCTACGCCAACCAGCCTTTCATATTGTAAACGGGACTCTTGTTTCTTATTTTATCCTGACTTGAGAGTGCATAAGTAAACAGCCTTGGAAACTATGAACAGGGCTATGATTTCTTATTTAATCATAATAGGGGAACCCTAGGAAAACCAGCCATGAATGCTATGAACAGGTCTCTGGCTTTTTAGCTAATCCTGTCAGGAGAGCTCTAGGCCAATCTAATCCTGTCAGGAGAGCTCTAAGCCAAACAACCTTGAATACCATGAACAGGGTTCTTGTTTCTTATTTGACCCTGAGGGTTCCCCACATAAAAGTGGGAAAAGATGTAGACGAAGAAGAAGAAGATATATATATATATATATATATATATATATATATATATATATATATATATATATATATATATATATATATATATATATATATATATATATATATATATATATTTGCAGGATAGCAATAGAAGAACCAGCCTTGAACACTATAAACATGGTTTTATTTTTTTATATGATCATGGCAGGAGAGTACTTGTCCTAAAAACCTTTAAATCTATTAACAGCGTTTTGATTTTTTATCTAACCCTGTAAAGAGTGTTCTAGGACAAGCAGCCTTTATTTCTATGAGCAGAGCTTTAGATTTCTGTATGGTTTCTTTTTTATTCCTCATAGGATACCCCAAGGTCGAAAACTATGAAGAGTACTCTGGTGTCTTATAAGATCAACACAAAAGAGCACTAGGCCAAATAGCCTTGAAAACAATAAACAGGAAGAACCTGAAAAGAGAACCTTCTACCAAGGAGGCGTGAATACTATAAATATGGCTCTGGATTATCATTTGATGCTGACAGGAGAGCCCAATGCCAAAATAACCTTGAATATTATGAATCTGGATCTGGTTTCTAATCTAATCCCAGTAAGAAAGCCCTGGGCCAAACAGCTTTGAATGCAATGAGCAAGGCTCTAGTTTCTTTTTTTATCTTGACAAAAAGAAAAAAAAACATTATTTCTATAAAATGTCTTTGGTTTTTAACTAATTCTTTCAGGATATCCCTAGACCAAACAGCCTTGAACACTATGAACAGGGTCTAAGTTTCTTACTTGATCCCATCAGGAGAGCCAGAGGCCAAACATCCTTGAATACTATGATCAAAGTTCTTGTTTTCGTTTTGATCCCGACAGGGTAACCCTAGGTCAAATACCCTTGATTGCCATGAAATGTACTTTAATTTCTTATTTGATCCTTACAAGAGAATTATACGCCACACTGCTCTGAATAATGAGAATGTGGCCCTGGATTCTTACTTCATCGTGACTGGAGTGAGTATGACAAAGCAATCCTGAATACTGTGACCAGGTCTCTGGTTTCTTATTTGATCCTAACAATAGAGCCCTTTGGCAAACTGCGTTGAATACTATGAACAGGGCTTTGTCATCTAATTTCATCCTGACAGGAAAGCCCTAGGCCAGAAAGCCTTTAATTCTATAAATATGGCTCTGTTTTTTTTTTGTTTTTTTTTTATCTAATCACGTCAGTAGAGTTGAAGGGCAAGAAACCTTGAATGCTATGAACAATGCTCTGATATATAATTTACACTCAGCAGATGAGCCCAAGGTCAAAAAGCCTAGAATACTATGAGCAAAGTCTGGTTCCTTATATGATTTTGATAGTAGTGTATTGGGCAATACAGCCTTGTATACTTTTTACAGTTATCTGACTTACTATTTGGTGTTGACCACAAAAGTCAAGGCAAAAGCATATTAACTACTAAGAATAGGTCTCCGGGCTCTTATATCATTTTGACAGGAGAGCCTTAGATCAAACAACCATGAAAACTATGAACTGGACTAAACTTTCTTAGTTCCTCATAAAAGGAAAACTCTGCGCCAAACAGCCTTGAATGCTGTGAATGAGGCTTTGGTATCTTCTTTGATGCTGACAGGAGAGCCCAAGACAGCAGAGTCCTCTCCAAGGAACTTTAAACATGATGAATAGGGCTCTGGCTACTTATTTTATCCTGACAGGAAAGATCCAGGCCAAAATGTCTTGAATACTCTGAAAAGGGCTCTAGTTTCTTATTTGATGTTATTTGAATACTATGAACAACACCCTGGTTTATTAGTTGAATATATCAGGAAAACCCTAGTCATAGAAGACATTAATTCTATGAACAGTGTTTCTTCAATCAAGACAGGAGAGCACTTGTCAAAGCAGCCTTGAAGACTATAAATAGGGCTATGCTTTTTTATTTGATCCTGATAGGAGAACCCTTAGCCAATACTGAGAGGAGAGCAATAGTAAAAAAAAGTCATTTAATTCTATGGACAGGGAGCTTTTTATACGAATCTGGCTGGAGAGCACTAGAAAACACCACCTTAAATACTATAATCCTCACAGAAGAGACTAGCTCAAACTGACTGTAATACTATAAACATGGCTCTGATATCTTATTTTATCCCACCAGGAGAGTTCTAGGCCAAGCACCCTTGAATACATTGAGATGTGCTCTGGTTTCTTGTTTGATAATGACATGAAAGCCCTTGGCCAAAAAACTTTTAGTTCTATGAACAACGTCATTCTTTTTCTAATATTGTTAGAAAAGACCAAGGACAAATAGCTATCAATACTATGAACAGGGCTCTGTTTTCTTATTTGATTCTGACAGGAAGCCCCAAGCCAAACAACCTTGCTTACTATGAACACAGTTCTATTTTTTTATTACCCTGACTGGAAAGCTTTGAATGCTATGAACTGGGCTTTGATTTCACATTTAAGCCTATCAGAAGAGTCACAAGGCCAAACAGCTATGACTTCTATAAACGTAGCTCTAGTTTCTTACTTGATCCTGAAAGGGAATGGTAAGGCTAAATAGGTTTCTTATTTGTTCCTGACAGAAAAGCCCTATGTCGAAAAGCATTGAATTGTATGAACAGTGCTCTTTGTTTTCATGTTATCAAGAAAGCCTTAGACGAAATTGTCTTGAGATTATGAAGAGAGATTTGTTTCCTAACTGATCCTGACAGGGGAACCTTAGGCTAAACAACCTTGAATACTATGAACAGGGCTTTTCATTCTTATTTGAACATGGTAAAAGAGCCATAAGCCAAACAGAACTGAAGTCTGTGAACAGGGCTCTGATGTACTTGTTTGATCCTGAAATAAGAATGCTAAATCAACAGAATTAAATACTATGAACATGGCTCTGGATTCTTATTTGATCCCAATAGGGCTGCCCTAGGCCGAGCTTCCTTGGATATTATGGACAGTTCTCTAGTTTCTTATTTCATTCTGAAATTATAGTGCTACTCCAAACAGCCCTGAATTCTATAAACAGGACACTTGTTTCTTAATTGATCCCAAAGTCAGATCCCAAGGCCAAACCCCCTTGAATACAGTGACCAGGGTCTCGGAGTCTTATTTTATACTGACTGGGAAGCACTAGGCCAAAAAGCCTTTAATTCTTTGAATTGAGCTCTGGGCTATAATCTAATCATATAATGAAACTTTTAAGCCAAGCAGCCTTCAGTGCTATGAACAAGGCTCTGGTTTATCTTTTGATCTCAACAAAGGAGCCAAAGGCCAAAAAGCTTTGAATACTATGAACAGCATCTGGTTTCTAATATGATCCTGATAGTAGGACCATAGGCAAGGCACCCTTAGATATTTTGCACTCTAGTTTCTTATTTGGTCCTTACAGGAAAGATCAAGGCCAAAACACTTTGAATAATACACTAAGTGCTCTGGTTTCTTTCTTCATACTAACAGGAAAGCCCTAGGTCATAAAACCTTGTAAACTAATAACAGGTTTATAATTTCTTAGTTCATCATAATAGGAGAAACATAGGCCAAACAGCCTTGAATACTATGAACAGAGCTCTGGTTCCCTTTTTTTTTTTATCCTGACAGGAGAGACCTAGTCCAAACAAATTTTAGTAATATCAACATTGCCATAATTTCTTATTTGATCCTGACTAGAGAGACATAGTCCAAGAAATCAATTCATCTATAAACAGTGTGCTCTTTATCTGTCGTTCACTGAAAAGCATTAGGAAAATGAACCTGAAATACTTATACTCACAAGAAAAGCACTCAGCCATAAAACTAGAAATATTATGAACATAGCTCTGACATCTTATCTGATTCCAACTAGTGAGCCCTAGGCCAAACACCCTTGAATACTATGAACTGTCCACTGGTTTCTTGTTTGAACCTGACCGGAAAAACCTGGATCAAAAACCTTTAATACAATGAACAGGGCACTCCCTTTTTCTAATATACTTAGGAAAGCACAATGCCAAACAGCTTTGAATACTATGAAAAGGGCTCTGGTTTCTTATTTGATTCTGACAGAAAAAACTCAAAGCCAAAAAGCCTTCAATACTATGAACACTGTTCTAGGTTTTTTCCTAGACCTGACAGGATAACCTCAGGGCACACAAACTTAAATTCTATGAAGACGCCTTGGTTTCTAATTTGAGCCTGACTGGAGAGCACCAGGCCAAACAGCCATGACTACTATGAATGTGTTCTGGTTTCTTGTTTGACCCTGACAGGAGAGTGTAAGGCCAAATATCATTGAAAACTATGAACAGGGCCCTGGTTACTTATTTGTTCCTGATAGGAAAACCCTATGCCAAAATGCCTTGAATTCTAGGACTAGAGCTTTTTTTTTCATCCTTCCAGAATAACCTTATACCAATCATCCTTGAATACTATGAACAGGGGTTAGGTTTCTAAATTGATCCTGAAAGAAAAGCCCAAAACCAAACAGCCTTCAGTACAATAGACAGGGCTTTTATTTCTTATATGATCCAAAAAGGAGAGACATAATCCAAGCCTCCTTGAATACTATGAAAAGGGATCTGCTTTCTTATTTGATCCAGATCAAATAAGAAATAAATGCTTTGGTTTTTTGTATGATTATGACAGAGAAGCCCCAGGGCAAACAACCTTAAATACTAAGTACAGGGCTATTATTTCTTATATGATCCTGACAGGAACTCTCATTACCAAGCTGCCTTGAATACTATGAAATGGGTTTTTTTTTCATACAAGATCCTGACAGGAAAGCCATACGAAAAAAGTCTTTAATTCATTGAACACGGCTTTGGTGTTTTATCTGATCTTGTCAAAAGAGACCTACACCAAACAGCCTTGAGTACAAAAAACAGGGCTCTGGTTTCTTATTTGATCCCGACAGTAGAGCCCAAGGCCAATCAGCCTTGAATACTATGGGTAGGGCATTTTGTCCTATCTGAACATGACAGGAGAGCCTTAGGTCATGCAGCCTTGAATACTATGAATTCGACTTTTATTACCTATATGATTCTTAAAGATGATCCCTAGACCAAAAATCTTTAAATACAAAAACAGTGCTCTGCTTTTTCATATCCTTGACTACTATAAACAAGATCTATGGTTTCTTATTTTACTCAGAAAGGAGAGCCCTAGGCTATGCAACCTTGAAGTCTATGAACATGATCTGGTGTCTTATTTGATCCTGAATGGAGAGCCCTAGACCAAGCAGCGTCTAATACTCCGAACAGCACCAAGGTGTCTTATTTCATCCTAACAAGAGAATAATACCTCAAAAAGCCCTCATTTCTATGAGGAGAGTTTTTTTATCTGAACTTTACCGGAGTTTTTTTATGCTAAACAGCCTTGAATACAATGAACGTGGTTCTGATATCCTTTTTTATCCAAACAGGAGAACCCTGGGCCAAGCAGCCTTGAATATTATGAACAGGTCTTTATTTTCTTACTCTATCTCATCAGGACAGCGCTAACGCAAAACAGCCTTGAATGCTATGAACATGGATCTGTTTTCTTATTTCATCATAACAGGAGAGCCTTAGACAAGACCTTGAATACGATGAGTAGAGCTCTGGTTTCTTATTTGATCCTGACAGGAGAGCTCTAAGCCAAAAAATCCTTGAATACTATGAACAGGGCTCC
>JAXCGZ010021119.1:67500-78189 GCA_037179515.1 Halocaridina rubra | reverse complement strand
TTGCCGTTAATGCGTTAGGCATTAATAACTACATCATTTGATATTAGACTGTAGTGTTAAGTATGCTTTCTGCAGAGTGAATTTGTCATAACTTGCAGGTAGTGTTTTCGGAACAGTTTATAGGCATATATACGTAGGTTCTAGTTTATTTGGGCTTTACACGAAGAATTTTAAGTAGATTGGCACATTAACTTATAAAGGTATTTCCTCCATTCCTTCACCAGCTCTCTCCCTTCCTAACTTTGTCGCAATTTGTGTCGACGTGTCACTGAAAGGCTTGTCTTATTTTTCTTGTATGAATGTTTGACTGGGGATATCGCTTTAAATGACAAATTCTAAGTTATTACCAGTAGATTGTGCATGATATGCATTGGATGAACGAGCTATTCATGTAGCCTACATGTGCACCGTCATCAGGTGTTTGCCGTTAATGCGTTAGGCATTAATAACTACATCATTTGATATTAGACTGTAGTGTTAAGTATGCTTTCTGCAGAGTGAATTTGTCATAACTTGCAGGTAGTGTTTTCGGAACAGTTTATTGGCATATATACGTAGGTTCTAGTTTATTTGGGCTTTACACGAAGAATTTTAAGTAGATTGGCACATTAACTTATAAAGGTATTTCCTCCATTCCTTCACCAGCTCTCTCCCTTCCTAACTTTGTCGCAATTTGTGTCGACGTGTCACTGAAAGGCTTGTCTTATTTTTCTTGTATGAATGTTTGACTGGGGATATCGCTTTAAATGACAAATTCTAAGTTATTACCAGTAGATTGTGCATGATATGCATTGGATGAACGAGCTATTCATGTAGCCTACATGTGCACCGTCATCAGGTGTTTGCCGTTAATGCGTTAGGCATTAATAACTACATCATTTGATATTAGACTGTAGTGTTAAGTATGCTTTCTGCAGAGTGAATTTGTCATAACTTGCAGGTAGTGTTTTCGGAACAGTTTATAGGCATATATACGTAGGTTCTAGTTTATTTGGGCTTTACACGAAGAATTTTAAGTAGATTGGCACATTAACTTATAAAGGTATTTCCTCCATTCCTTCACCAGCTCTCTCCCTTCCTAACTTTGTCGCAATTTGTGTCGACGTGTCACTGAAAGGCTTGTCTTATTTTTCTTGTATGAATGTTTGACTGGGGATATCGCTTTAAATGACAAATTCTAAGTTATTACCAGTAGATTGTGCATGATATGCATTGGATGAACGAGCTATTCATGTAGCCTACATGTGCACCGTCATCAGGTGTTTGCCGTTAATGCGTTAGGCATTAATAACTACATCATTTGATATTAGACTGTAGTGTTAAGTATGCTTTCTGCAGAGTGAATTTGTCATAACTTGCAGGTAGTGTTTTCGGAACAGTTTATAGGCATATATACGTAGGTTCTAGTTTATTTGGGCTTTACACGAAGAATTTTAAGTAGATTGGCACATTAACTTATAAAGGTATTTCCTCCATTCCTTCACCAGCTCTCTCCCTTCCTAACTTTGTCGCAATTTGTGTCGACGTGTCACTGAAAGGCTTGTCTTATTTTTCTTGTATGAATGTTTGACTGGGGATATCGCTTTAAATGACAAATTCTAAGTTATTACCAGTAGATTGTGCATGATATGCATTGGATGAACGAGCTATTCATGTAGCCTACATGTGCACCGTCATCAGGTGTTTGCCGTTAATGCGTTAGGCATTAATAACTACATCATTTGATATTAGACTGTAGTGTTAAGTATGCTTTCTGCAGAGTGAATTTGTCATAACTTGCAGGTAGTGTTTTCAGAACAGTTTATAGGCATATATACGTAGGTTCTAGTTTATTTGGGCTTTACAAGAAGAATTTTAAGTAGATTGGCACATTAACTTATAAAGGTATTTCCTCCATTACTTCACCAGCTCTCTCCCTTCCTAACTTTGTCGCAATTTGTGTCGACGTGTCACTGAAAGGCTTGTCTAATTTTTCTTGTATGAATGTTTGACTGGGGATATCGCTTTAAATGACAAATTCTAAGTTATTACCAGTAGATTGTGCATGATATGCATTGGATGAACGAGCTATTCATGTAGCCTACATGTGCACCGTCATCAGGTGTTTGCCGTTAATGCGTTAGGCATTAATAACTACATCATTTGATATTAGACTGTAGTGTTAAGTATGCTTTCTGCAGAGTGAATTTGTCATAACTTGCAGGTAGTGTTTTCGGAACAGTTTATAGGCATATATACGTAGGTTCTAGTTTATTTGGGCTTTACACGAAGAATTTTAAGTAGATTGGCACATTAACTTATAAAGGTATTTCCTCCATTCCTTCACCAGCTCTCTCCCTTCCTAACTTTGTCGCAATTTGTGTCGATGTGTCACTGAAAGGCTTGTCTTATTTTTCTTGTATGAATGTTTGACTGGGGATATCGCTTTAAATGACAAATTCTAAGTTATTACCAGTAGATTGTGCATGATATGCATTGGATGAACGAGCTATTCATGTAGCCTACATGTGCACCGTCATCAGGTGTTTGCCGTTAATGCGTTAGGCATTAATAACTACATCATTTGATATTAGACTGTAGTGTTAAGTATGCTTTCTGCAGAGTGAATTTGTCATAACTTGCAGGTAGTGTTTTCGGAACAGTTTATAGGCATATATACGTAGGTTCTAGTTTATTTGGGCTTTACACGAAGAATTTTAAGTAGATTGGCACATTAACTTATAAAGGTATTTCCTCCATTCCTTCACCAGCTCTCTCCCTTCCTAACTTTGTCGCAATTTGTGTCGACGTGTCACTGAAAGGCTTGTCTTATTTTTCTTGTATGAATGTTTGACTGGGGATATCGCTTTAAATGACAAATTCTAAGTTATTACCAGTAGATTGTGCATGATATGCATTGGATGAACGAGCTATTCATGTAGCCTACATGTGCACCGTCATCAGGTGTTTGCCGTTAATGCGTTAGGCATTAATAACTACATCATTTGATATTAGACTGTAGTGTTAAGTATGCTTTCTGCAGAGTGAATTTGTCATAACTTGCAGGTAGTGTTTTCGGAACAGTTTATAGGCATATATACGTAGGTTCTAGTTTATTTGGGCTTTACACGAAGAATTTTAAGTAGATTGGCACATTAACTTATAAAGGTATTTCCTCCATTCCTTCACCAGCTCTCTCCCTTCCTAACTTTGTCGCAATTTGTGTCGACGTGTCACTGAAAGGCTTGTCTTATTTTTCTTGTATGAATGTTTGACTGGGGATATCGCTTTAAATGACAAATTCTAAGTTATTACCAGTAGATTGTGCATGATATGCATTGGATGAACGAGCTATTCATGCAGCCTACATGTGCACCGTCATCAGGTGTTTGCCGTTAATGCGTTAGGCATTAATAACTACATCATTTGATATTAGACTGTAGTGTTAAGTATGCTTTCTGCAGAGTGAATTTGTCATAACTTGCAGGTAGTGTTTTCGGAACAGTTTATAGGCATATATACGTAGGTTCTAGTTTATTTGGGCTTTACACGAAGAATTTTAAGTAGATTGGCACATTAACTTATAAAGGTATTTCCTCCATTCCTTCACCAGCTCTCTCCCTTCCTAACTTTGTCGCAATTTGTGTCGACGTGTCACTGAAAGGCTTGTCTTATTTTTCTTGTATGAATGTTTGACTGGGGATATCGCTTTAAATGACAAATTCTAAGTTATTACCAGTAGATTGTGCATGATATGCATTGGATGAACGAGCTATTCATGTAGCCTACATGTGCACCGTCATCAGGTGTTTGCCGTTAATGCGTTAGGCATTAATAACTACATCATTTGATATTAGACTGTAGTGTTAAGTATGCTTTCTGCAGAGTGAATTTGTCATAACTTGCAGGTAGTGTTTTCGGAACAGTTTATAGGCATATATACGTAGGTTCTAGTTTATTTGGGCTTTACACGAAGAATTTTAAGTAGATTGGCACATTAACTTATAAAGGTATTTCCTCCATTCCTTCACCAGCTCTCTCCCTTCCTAACTTTGTCGCAATTTGTGTCGACGTGTCACTGAAAGGCTTGTCTTATTTTTCTTGTATGAATGTTTGACTGGGGATATCGCTTTAAATGACAAATTCTAAGTTATTACCAGTAGATTGTGCATGATATGCATTGGATGAACGAGCTATTCATGTAGCCTACATGTGCAAAATCATCAGGTGTTTGCCGTTAATGCGTTAGGCATTAATAACTACATCATTTGATATTAGACTGTAGTGTTAAGTATGCTTTCTGCAGAGTGAATTTGTCATAACTTGCAGGTAGTGTTTTCGGAACAGTTTATAGGCATATATACGTAGGTTCTAGTTTATTTGGGCTTTACACGAAGAATTTTAAGTAGATTGGCACATTAACTTATAAAGGTATTTCCTCCATTCCTTCACCAGCTCTCTCCCTTCCTAACTTTGTCGCAATTTGCGTCGACGTGTCACTGAAAGGCTTGTCTTATTTTTCTTGTATGAATGTTTGACTGGGGATATCGCTTTAAATGACAAATTCTAAGTTATTACCAGTAGATTGTGCATGATATGCATTGGATGAACGAGCTATTCATGTAGCCTACATGTGCACCGTCATCAGGTGTTTGCCGTTAATGCGTTAGGCATTAATAACTACATCATTTGATATTAGACTGTAGTGTTAAGTATGCTTTCTGCAGAGTGAATTTGTCATAACTTGCAGGTAGTGTTTTCGGAACAGTTTATAGGCATATATACGTAGGTTCTAGTTTATTTGGGCTTTACACGAAGAATTTTAAGTAGATTGGCACATTAACTTATAAAGGTATTTCCTCCATTCCTTCACCAGCTCTCTCCCTTCCTAACTTTGTCGCAATTTGTGTCGACGTGTCACTGAAAGGCTTGTCTTATTTTTCTTGTATGAATGTTTGACTGGGGATATCGTTTTAAATGACAAATTCTAAGTTATTACCAGTAGATTGTGCATGATATGCATTGGATGAACGAGCTATTCATGTAGCCTACATGTGCACCGTCATCAGGTGTTTGCCGTTAATGCGTTAGGCATTAATAACTACATCATTTGATATTAGACTGTAGTGTTAAGTATGCTTTCTGCAGAGTGAATTTGTCATAACTTGCAGGTAGTGTTTTCGGAACAGTTTATAGGCATATATACGTAGGTTCTAGTTTATTTGGGCTTTACACGAAGAATTTTAAGTAGATTGGCACATTAACTTATAAAGGTATTTCCTCCATTCCTTCACCAGCTCTCTCCCTTCCTAACTTTGTCGCAATTTGTGTCGACGTGTCACTGAAAGGCTTGTCTTATTTTTCTTGTATGAATGTTTGACTGGGGATATCGCTTTAAATGACAAATTCTAAGTTATTACCAGTAGATTGTGCATGATATGCATTGGATGAACGAGCTATTCATGTAGCCTACATGTGCACCGTCATCAGGTGTTTGCCGTTAATGCGTTAGGCATTAATAACTACATCATTTGATATTAGACTGTAGTGTTAAGTATGCTTTCTGCAGAGTGAATTTGTCATAACTTGCAGGTAGTGTTTTCGGAACAGTTTATAGGCATATATACGTAGGTTCTAGTTTATTTGGGCTTTACACGAAGAATTTTAAGTAGATTGGCACATTAACTTATAAAGGTATTTCCTCCATTCCTTCACCAGCTCTCTCCCTTCCTAACTTTGTCGCAATTTGTGTCGACGTGTCACTGAAAGGCTTGTCTTATTTTTCTTGTATGAATGTTTGACTGGGGATATCGCTTTAAATGACAAATTCTAAGTTATTACCAGTAGATTGTGCATGATATGCATTGGATGAACGAGCTATTCATGTAGCCTACATGTGCACCGTCATCAGGTGTTTGCCGTTAATGCGTTAGGCATTAATAACTACATCATTTGATATTAGACTGTAGTGTTAAGTATGCTTTCTGCAGAGTGAATTTGTCATAGCTTGCAGGTAGTGTTTTCGGAACAGTTTATAGGCATATATACGTAGGTTCTAGTTTATTTGGGCTTTACACAAAGAATTTTAAGTAGATTGGCACATTAACTTATAAAGGTATTTCCTCCATTCCTTCACCAGCTCTCTCCCTTCCTAACTTTGTCGCAATTTGTGTCGACGTGTCACTGAAAGGCTTGTCTTATTTTTCTTGTATGAATGTTTGACTGGGGATATCGCTTTAAATGACAAATTCTAAGTTATTACCAGTAGATTGTGCATGATATGCATTGGATGAACGAGCTATTCATGTAGCCTACATGTGCACCGTCATCAGGTGTTTGCCGTTAATGCGTTAGGCATTAATAACTACATCATTTGATATTAGACTGTAGTGTTAAGTATGCTTTCTGCAGAGTGAATTTGTCATAACTTGCAGGTAGTGTTTTCGGAACAGTTTATAGGCATATATACGTAGGTTCTAGTTTATTTGGGCTTTACACGAAGAATTTTAAGTAGATTGGCACATTAACTTATAAAGGTATTTCCTCCATTCCTTCACCAGCTCTCTCCCTTCCTAACTTTGTCGCAATTTGTGTCGACGTGTCACTGAAAGGCTTGTCTTATTTTTCTTGTATGAATGTTTGACTGGGGATATCGCTTTAAATGACAAATTCTAAGTTATTACCAGTAGATTGTGCATGATATGCATTGGATGAACGAGCTATTCATGTAGCCTACATGTGCACCGTCATCAGGTGTTTGCCGTTAATGCGTTAGGCATTAATAACTACATCATTTGATATTAGACTGTAGTGTTAAGTATGCTTTCTGCAGAGTGAATTTGTCATAACTTGCAGGTAGTGTTTTCGGAACAGTTTATAGGCATATATACGTAGGTTCTAGTTTATTTGGGCTTTACACGAAGAATTTTAAGTAGATTGGCACATTAACTTATAAAGGTATTTCCTCCATTCCTTCACCAACTCTCTCCCTTCCTAACTTTGTCGCAATTTGTGTCGACGTGTCACTGAAAGGCTTGTCTTATTTTTTTTGTATGAATGTTTGACTGGGGATATCGCTTTAAATGACAAATTCTAAGTTATTACCAGTAGATTGTGCATGATATGCATTGGATGAACGAGCTATTCATGTAGCCTACATGTGCACCGTCATCAGGTGTTTGCCGTTAATGCGTTAGGCATTAATAACTACATCATTTGATATTAGACTGTAGTGTTAAGTATGCTTTCTGCAGAGTGAATTTGTCATAACTTGCAGGTAGTGTTTTCGGAACAGTTTATAGGCATATATACGTAGGTTCTAGTTTATTTGGGCTTTACACGAAGAATTTTAAGTAGATTGGCACATTAACTTATAAAGGTATTTCCTCCATTCCTTCACCAGCTCTCTCCCTTCCTAACTTTGTCGCAATTTGTGTCGACGTGTCACTGAAAGGCTTGTCTTATTTTTCTTGTATGAATGTTTGACTGGGGATATCGCTTTAAATGACAAATTCTAAGTTATTACCAGTAGATTGTGCATGATATGCATTGGATGAACGAGCTATTCATGTAGCCTACATGTGCACCGTCATCAGGTGTTTGCCGTTAATGCGTTAGGCATTAATAACTACATCATTTGATATTAGACTGTAGTGTTAAGTATGCTTTCTGCAGAGTGAATTTGTCATAACTTGCAGGTAGTGTTTTCGGAACAGTTTATAGGCATATATACGTAGGTTCTAGTTTATTTGGGCTTTACACGAAGAATTTTAAGTAGATTGGCACATTAACTTATAAAGGTATTTCCTCCATTCCTTCACCAGCTCTCTCCCTTCCTAACTTTGTCGCAATTTGTGTCGACGTGTCACTGAAAGGCTTGTCTTATTTTTCTTGTATGAATGTTTGACTGGGGATATCGCTTTAAATGACAAATTCTAAGTTATTACCAGTAGATTGTGCATGATATGCATTGGATGAACGAGCTATTCATGTAGCCTACATGTGCACCGTCATCAGGTGTTTGCCGTTAATGCGTTAGGCATTAATAACTACATCATTTGATATTAGACTGTAGTGTTAAGTATGCTTTCTGCAGAGTGAATTTGTCATAACTTGCAGGTAGTGTTTTCGGAACAGTTTATAGGCATATATACGTAGGTTCTAGTTTATTTGGGCTTTACACGAAGAATTTTAAGTAGATTGGCACATTAACTTATAAAGGTATTTCCTCCATTCCTTCACCAGCTCTCTCCCTTCCTAACTTTGTCGCAATTTGTGTCGACGTGTCACTAAAAGGCTTGTCTTATTTTTCTTGTATGAATGTTTGACTGGGGATATCGCTTTAAATGACAAATTCTAAGTTATTACCAGTAGATTGTGCATGATATGCATTGGATGAACGAGCTATTCATGTAGCCTACATGTGCACAGTCATCAGGTGTTTGCCGTTAATGCGTTAGGCATTAATAACTACATCATTTGATATTAGACTGTAGTGTTAAGTATGCTTTCTGCAGAGTGAATTTGTCATAACTTGCAGGTAGTGTTTTCGGAACAGTTTATAGGCATATATACGTAGGTTCTAGTTTATTTGGGCTTTACACGAAGAATTTTAAGTAGATTGGCACATTAACTTATAAAGGTATTTCCTCCATTCCTTCACCAGCTCTCTCCCTTCCTAACTTTGTCGCAATTTGTGTCGACGTGTCACTGAAAGGCTTGTCTTATTTTTCTTGTATGAATGTTTGACTGGGGATATCGCTTTAAATGACAAATTCTAAGTTATTACCAGTAGAATGTGCATGATATGCATTGGATGAACGAGCTATTCATGTAGCCTACATGTGCACCGTCATCAGGTGTTTGCCGTTAATGCGTTAGGCATTAATAACTACATCATTTGATATTAGACTGTAGTGTTAAGTATGCTTTCTGCAGAGTGAATTTGTCATAACTTGCAGGTAGTGTTTTCGGAACAGTTTATAGGCATATATACGTAGGTTCTAGTTTATTTGGGCTTTACACGAAGAATTTTAAGTAGATTGGCACATTAACTTATAAAGGTATTTCCTCCATTCCTTCACCAGCTCTCTCCCTTCCTAACTTTGTCGCAATTTGTGTCGACGTGTCACTGAAAGGCTTGTCTTATTTTTCTTGTATGAATGTTTGACTGGGGATATCGCTTTAAATGACAAATTCTAAGTTATTACCAGTAGATTGTGCATGATATGCATTGGATGAACGAGCTATTCATGTAGCCTACATGTGCACCGTCATCAGGTGTTTGCCGTTAATGCGTTAGGCATTAATAACTACATCATTTGATATTAGACTGTAGTGTTAAGTATGCTTTCTGCAGAGTGAATTTGTCATAACTTGCAGGTAGTGTTTTCGGAACAGTTTATAGGCATATATACGTAGGTTCTAGTTTATTTGGGCTTTACACGAAGAATTTTAAGTAGATTGGCACATTAACTTATAAAGGTATTTCCTCCATTCCTTCACCAGCTCTCTCCCTTCCTAACGTTGTCGCAATTTGTGTCGACGTGTCACTGAAAGGCTTGTCTTATTTTTCTTGTATGAATGTTTGATGGGGATATCGCTTTAAATGACAAATTCTAAGTTATTACCAGTAGATTGTGCATGATATGCATTGGATGAACGAGCTATTCATGTAGCCTACATGTGCACCATCATCAGGTGTTTGCCGTTAATGCGTTAGGCATTAATAACTACATCATTTGATATTAGACTGTAGTGTTAAGTATGCTTTCTGCAGAGTGAATTTGTCATAACTTGCAGGTAGTGTTTTCGGAACAGTTTATAGGCATATATACGTAGGTTCTAGTTTATTTGGGCTTTACACGAAGAATTTTAAGTAGATTGGCACATTAACTTAAAAAGGTATTTCCTCCATTCCTTCACCAGCTCTCTCCCTTCCTAACTTTGTCGCAATTTGTGTCGACGTGTCACTGAAAGGCTTGTCTTATTTTTCTTGTATGAATGTTTGACTGGGGATATCGCTTTAAATGACAAATTCTAAGTTATTACCAGTAGATTGTGCATGATATGCATTGGATGAACGAGCTATTCATGTAGCCTACATGTGCACCGTCATCAGGTGTTTGCCGTTAATGCGTTAGGCATTAATAACTACATCATTTGATATTAGACTGTAGTGTTAAGTATGCTTTCTGCAGAGTGAATTTGTCATAACTTGCAGGTAGTGTTTTCGGAACAGTTTATAGGCATATATACGTAGGTTCAAGTTTATTTGGGCTTTACACGAAGAATTTTAAGTAGATTGGCACATTAACTTATAAAGGTATTTCCTCCATTCCTTCACCAGCTCTCTCCCTTCCTAACTTTGTCGCAATTTGTGTCGACGTGTCACTGAAAGGCTTGTCTTATTTTTCTTGTATGAATGTTTGACTGGGGATATCGCTTTAAATGACAAATTCTAAGTTATTACCAGTAGATTGTGCATGATATGCATTGGATGAACGAGCTATTCATGTAGCCTACATGTGCACCGTCATCAGGTGTTTGCCGTTAATGCGTTAGGCATTAATAACTACATCATTTGATATTAGACTGTAGTGTTAAGTATGCTTTCTGCAGAGTGAATTTGTCATAACTTGCAGGTAGTGTTTTCGGAACAGTTTATAGGCATATATACGTAGGTTCTAGTTTATTTGGGCTTTACACGAA
>JAXCGZ010021119.1:50000-57500 GCA_037179515.1 Halocaridina rubra | reverse complement strand
AAGAGTCAGGGTATTTTGCTTTGACTCTGCCAATCCCCTTATAAGGGGAAAAATGGCTCATATATATATATATATATATATATATATATATATATATATATATATATATATATATATATATATATGTGTGTGTGTGTGTGTGTGTGTGTGTGTGTGTGTGTGTGTGTGTGTGTGTGTGTGTGTGTGTGTGTGTGTGTGCGTGTGTGTGTGTGTGTGTGTGTGTGTGTGTGTGTGTGTGTGTGTGAGTGAGTGAGTGAGTGAATGTGTGTGTGTGTGTATTTTGTTTTTGCTTTATAATGGCTGTAAAATTGATCTTGAAAGGTATATGTGGTCCTGTCGCAGGTTTTTAACGAAAAGGAGCTCTTCCTTTCGATTGACAGTCAAAAAATTTCATTACTCAGTAAATGAACCGAGGAATGATGGAAAATTACAAAGTGAATAACTTCGTTTTTAGAAGTTTATTGACGTTATCGTTTACCATGTTAGATTTATGCCAAGCACAGAGTGGATTATTTGTAGTACAGCGCGGTGCAGTTATGTAATTTGTATTTCGTCTTTCCAAACATTTAACATTTATCTGAGGTATTTGACAGCGTCATATATCATGTTTTGCTTCTCTCTAACTTAATTGATGGCTTAAGTTACATTATCGCGATAGTGATTTACGTGGGTATCGCTGTTTTTTTCTTTCTTGGCCTTTTCCTCTGCTCGCTCTTAGTGTTATGATACGCCGTTTTCCTTAAGTCTGGATATGGGTGCAGTCTCTACTCACACACACACACACACACACACACACACACACACACACACACACACACACACACACACACACACACACACACACACACACACACACACACACACACACACACACACACACACACCTATCTTCAAAAAGGGAAGGAGGGATACGGCTCTGAACTATAGACCAGTTTCCTTGACCAGCATAGTTTGCAAAGTTATGGAGAAACTACTAAGGAAACATATCTCTCTTCACTTGGAATCCTTCAACTTTTTGTCAGTGAGGCAACATGGCTTCAGAGAAGGAAGATCAACAGTAACAAACTTATTAGAATTTTATGATGAGGTAAGCCAAATCTTACAGGAAAGAGAGGGCTGGGCAGATTGCATATTCCTAGACTTCCAGAAAGCGTTTGACACTGTTCCACATGGGAGACTTATTAGGAAGCTGCAATCAATGGCTAGAATAGGTGGAAATGTCTTGGAATGGATAAAAACTTACTTAGAAGGAAGGGAACAGAGGGTTAGAGTAAGACACTCAGTGTCTGAATGGAGAAGAGTTAGTAGTGGAGTTCCACAGGGTTCAGTTTTAGGGCCACTTTTGTTCCTTGTATATGTAAATGACCTACCAGAGTCTGTAAATTCATTCATGAATATGTTTGCAGATGATGCAAAGATTGTGAAGAAAGTAAAGAACGAGAACAATGGTAGAGAACTTCAGGAGGATCTAAATAATCTGCATGAGTGGTCAGAAAAGTGGCTAATGAAATTCAATACCTCAAAATGTAAGGCAATGAGAATGGGTACAAGTGCAAGAAGGCCCAAGCTTGACTACTCGGTGGCTGGAGTACAACTTCAGGAGACAGAAAATGAGAGAGATCTAGGAGTAAACATATTGGCAGATTTGTCTCCAGAAATACATATAAATGGCGTAGTAAGGGCAGCATATGCATTCTTATCAAATGTAAGGGTAGCCTTCAGGCACATGGACAAGGAAATGTTCAGAAATATTTATGTAACCTATGTGAGGCCAAAACTCGAATATGCAGCCCCCTTTTGGAATCCGCACTTGAAAAAGCACATAGCTAAGCTTGAAAAAGTTCAAAGACATGCCACGAAACTGGTGCCAGAAATACGCAATCTCGGTTATGATGAGAGGCTGAGGGAATTAGACTTGCCATCACTCGAAGCTAGAAGAGTAAGGGGGGATATGGTGACAGTCTTTAAATTCCTTCATGGTTATGATAGAGTGGATAGGGATCGATATTTCGATATGGCTGGCTCTAGAACTAGAGGTCATAGTTTGAAGCTTCGGAAGAAAACTTGTTTGCAGGATGTAAGGAAATACTTTTTCAGTGTAAGAGTAGTTGATAATTGGAATTCGCTAAGCGAGGAGGTAGTTAATGCTACCTCAATCCATAGTTTTAAGGACAGGTATGATAAGTATCACTAAGTCTAAAAATGGAACCGATCAGGAGACGGGAAGATACGAGCTTTGGGCTCTTTCCCGTAAACACAATTAGCTAATCAATTAGGTAATCACATATTTAATATTTATATAACCTATGTGAGGCCAAAACTCGAATATGCAGCCCCCTTTTGGAATCCGCACTTGAAAAAGCACATAGCTAAGCTTGAAAAAGTTCAAAGACATGCCACGAAACTGGTGCCAGAAATACGCAATCTCAGTTATGATGAGAGGCTGAGGGAATTAGACTTACCATCACTCGAAGCTAGAAGAGTGAGGGGGGATATGGTGACAGTCTTTAAATTCCTTCATGGTTATGATAGAGTGGATAGGGATCGATATTTTGATATGGCTGGCTTTAGAACTAGAGGTCATAGTTTGAAGCTTCGTAAGAATACTTCATTGCAGGATGTAAGGAAATACTTTTTCAGTGTAAGAGTAGTTGATAATTGGAATTGGCTAAGCGAGGAGGTAGTTAATGCTATCTCAATCCATAGTTTTAAGGACAGGTATGATAAGTATCACTAAGTATAAAATGGAACCGACGAGGAAACGGGAAGATACGAGCTTTGGGCTCTTTCCCGTAAACACAATTGTTTAATCACTATTAGGTAATCACACACACTTGCGTGCCATTTCCAAATTACTGCATTTTGTATATAAGCTTTTCAGTGGATGTTGTATATGAGGAAGATCTCAAGGCCCCATAAAACTCTATAGCGTTTTCTATATGATAATGATACCTATTTGAGCTCTTGGGCCCCATCCTCTCGGAAAATTAAAAAGGGGATCAAGAAAATGAGCTACAAACTAATATTTGCTCTCTCTCTCTCTCTCTCTCTCTCTCTATATATATATATATATATATATATATATATATATATATATATATATATATATATATATATATATATATATATATATATATATATATATATATATATATATATATATATATATATATATATATATAAAGTTCATGATTGGCAGTAAACGAGTGTTTCCAATCTAATGTTAATTAAATAGCAAGTTTTCGAAACCTTGGAAAAAATTCTTAAATAATAATTGTCATCCCATTACATATATGATTGAGAACAAGAGATTAGATTCACGCATGACAGTCAATCTGTTGCTTTTAATATACGCACATTCCGTCGTTCGCCTTTGTATATTTATTGACTGCTTATTGCATTTCATGAAACTTTCACATGACAGTTACTCTTTTGCTTTTAATGAACGCACTCACTGCGTTCCCTTTTGTGCTTCCGGTGGCCACATCAC
This sequence comes from Halocaridina rubra, assembly GCA_037179515.1. Lineage (NCBI taxonomy): Eukaryota > Metazoa > Arthropoda > Malacostraca > Decapoda > Atyidae > Halocaridina > Halocaridina rubra. The sequence continues at coordinate 54,010 of JAXCGZ010021119.1, read as the reverse complement.
ATTTCATTTAATCTCTTGTTAGTGTACGGATGTTGCATTTACTTTAGGTCTCTTAATATGCCTCTTTGGGGTTCATTTTCATGCTTTCTGTGTTTGTGTGTGTGTAGGAAGATGTGTTATGTGAGATAGAGCGATAGACGAGATGTTGCATATGTATACTTATGCAAGACTTCATGTGTATTGCATTCAATGAATAATGCAATAATAATAATAATAATTACAAAAACAATGGGTGCTTACCAGTATCATACCCTTCCTAAGAATTTCTGGAATATAATTCGTTTTTATTATATTTAATAATATATCACAAAGGAACATTTTCATGGAGGGTGGAATGCACATTGTGTTATTAGAGTGACCTTTTTACGTAAGTGGACCCGACTATTACTATTTCATAATTAGCCTATTATGTTTACCTGTGGGAGCTGTTTTTAGTCACATTCTGATGTTCAATAAATTGTTCGAATTATTTTTCGCCTAATTATTGCTAAAGACGTTCTGTTCCGTTAAGAAATCTTATAGCTATAACTTGTTCTTCATATAAGATATAAATAGATAAATCCTCGTGTGATTTTTGTAATGATCGTATATTAAACGTCGATAATTGCAGTCATCGATAATGTAGCACTGAAAGGTATCTTAACTACGTAAATTTGATTTTAAGTTTTTTTTTTATGCTTATGACTGCTGTTTTGTATAAAAAAGTTTCAAGGTCGAAAAGGGAAAAAAAGATTGACAACACGAATGAGCTGGAGCAGAACTTGTTAAAATCAGCTCCGAATCCCCTCCATCTTTTTCCTTACCTCCATTTTCTCCACCTACCTTCGCGTCTTTCCTGCTTCGGCTGTAATCAGTAGAAAGTCAGAGAGCGGAACTCGAGTTTGATACTCTGGTGGAATGATAATTATTGAAAGAGGAGCTGGATGTTGTATATATGTGTACACACACACACACACACACACATATATATATATATATATATATATATATATATATATATATATATATATATATATATATATATATATATATATATATATATATATATATATATATTGTTTAGATGCCGCACGTGTGTTTGTATTTAGTGTATTAGGATAGGACGAAGATATTTTGCGTTTTTTACTCTCTGCTTCACTTCCTGATGAAATATGATGTTAGTGCTGCTGATTTTTTAATCTTTGATGAAATGTAATGTTAAATCTTCTCGTACTCAGTACTGTATATGCTTTTGAGTGTCAATATTATAGTTGTTATTGCTCAGTTATTTATCATTGTTGTTTGTATAATTTATTTGTTTTGCCATTTGGGATTACTATGCCGGAAGACTAACGAAAGTGTAACGCAGCTTGACCGTCAGTAGTCTTCGTTTCTGTGATAACTCCAGAATTTCGTACAGTTGCACAGTTTATACTTTTGATCTAATTTAACTCTCCAAATTCTGAGCTGCAAAAAATGTGTTCATATGTTATAGTTTAGATCTTTTCCGTACTGACATGTTGGTGTGCATAGAAGTATATATTATGTGCCAAGAAGTTAAAAAAAAGAATTATGCGATTATTACTAATGTGTAGGCAGGTGCATATAGATAGGCTGAATGGTTTTTATTTCAGAAGTAAAGAGTGGAATATATATATATATATATATATATATATATATATATATATATATATATATATATATATATATATATATATATATATATATAGAGAGAGAGAGAGAGAGAGAGAGAGAGAGAGAGAGAGAGAGAGAGAGAGAGAGAGAGAGAGAGAGAGAGAGAGAGAGAGAGAGAGAGAGAGAGAGAGAGAGAGAGAGAGAGAGAGAGAGAGAGAGAGAGAGAGAGAGAGAAATTATGTATTTTATATTTCTAGTGACCTACGAGCATAAAAGAAAATATTAAGCTCAGTTTTCTTTCTAATGATATATATTTATATTTTAAACTCAGTGTATTTTTTATTTTTTGGGGGGTGAGAAGTGTGAGATGAGGTTAATGTTTGAAATTCTAAATCTTAACGTAAGATGTTCCCACCTGAGAGCAATCCATGGGACGGAAGCAGTACTACTTTTCATTCACCATATAAGAGTAATTACTTTAAAGATTAGAAATTACCTTAACCTTGGCCTTGGGGCAAATTTCTGGTCATGCTTATATCTGAGCTTCCAATTTGAGACCATCCCGGATACAAGCCTCCATTTTGCTCTAAAAGCGTAAAATGAAAGCGTATATCCGGGATGGGATATATATATATATATAGTTTATTGACAAAATATTACAAAAGTATTACAAAAATATATTAAATTTTTTCTTTTTGCACAAAATAGCATAAGTAATAGAAACAATATTTTGTCCATCAAAAAAATCTTAGCCTAAAGAACAATACAAATATTCTCACAAACTTACCAACAAAAGTAAATAATCATATTTATCTTAATGCCTAATTCTGAAATACAGTTAGAAGAATAGAATACATCCATATATTGCAAATTAACCTATACATACAAAAAATCAATGCTTTCCTCATTACAAGGTTGAATCTCTTCCTTATCTGTACAACTTTAGTAATTCATAAATATACTGACATATATATAGTTTATTGACAAAATATTACAAAAGTATTACAAAAATATATTAATTTTTTTCTTTTTGCACAAAATAGCATAGGTAATAGAAACAATATTTTGTCCATCAAAAAAAAATCTTAGCCTAAAGAACAATACACATATTATCACAAACTTACCAACAAAAGTAAATAATCATATTTACCTTAATGCCTAATTCTGAAATACAGTTAGAAGAATAGAATACATCCAAATATTACAAATTAACCTATACATACAAAAAAAAAAATCAATGCTTTCCTCATTACAAGGTTGAATCTCTTCCTTATCTGTACAACTTTAGTACTTCATAAATATATTGACACAACTCGGTAATATGAAGCTCTTCATTCAAAAGTGATTGGACACTCAGATAGTTTAACATATTATATTTTTGTCTCACTGGTTGGGAGAAAGGACACTCAATTAGCACATGTTCTTCACTCTGAACTGCCATTTGATCACAAGCACATACTCTCATTTCTCTTGGTGTTCTGCTCCACCTTCCAGTCTCTACACGCAACTCATGAGACATTACTCTTAACCTTGTGAATGCCATTCGCAAATAATCTGGTACAAACTCTTTGCTACTATACACTTTATGTACTGTCAACTGACTATTTAAAATTTGTCTATATGTAAGATATTTTGTGGCACCTTCGGGTTTATTCAGTATTACAGATTTTATTCCACTTAGAGCAGAAGCTTCCACATTATTTGCAATATATGAATTTAAGAATTGATAACCAGGTGTATTTTCCCGTCTGCAGATGTCAAATACCACATAGAAAGGTTCTTCATTGTTAACCTGTTGCATTTTTTTGGTTAAAAATCCCCTTCTTCTTTCATTAACTTCATGTACTAAAGTTTCCAAACCACTTTCTATTAAACATAAGGATATTGGAGTGTTGTTTCTCACTCCCAATAAACACTTTACTGCCCTGTTATAAAGTTTTTCCATGCAAGCTAAATTACTTGTGAACCAACTCTCAGAGCCATACAAAAGTGAAGAACTCAAAGCAGCTTTAAAAACTTTAACCTTATATGCATAGGGCATACTCATGTTATTTATGCAGAATATACTAAACTTATTGACTGTTGCCGTACCATCGATTTCATGCTGTTTAAGTACTGAGTGCATATTTGCATCATCAGTAAACCATGCACCTAAGTACAGATACTTTTTACAATAATCTATTTTTATGTTGTTTATCACTATTGATACTTTATCTCTGTCTTTTCCATTAACAACAAAATACTTTGTCTTCTTTTCATTAATCACCATACCATAAGCATTACAATAATCTAATAGAGCCTCAAGTTTTGATATGCACTTTTCACGAGATGTACTTACAATCACCGTGTCATCCATCATTAAAAGAGTATGTAAATTTCCCAAAAAACCATCAATT
>JAXCGZ010021119.1:22500-45000 GCA_037179515.1 Halocaridina rubra | reverse complement strand
ATCAAATAAGCACATTACATATGTGAAAACATGAATAATTTTTGTACCCTGACCGGGACTCGAACCTAGGACTTATGATTACTAAGTCAAGGCGCTACCACTACACCACAGAAGGTTAAAAGGAACCCAACCTTATAGCTTATATCTGCTATACTTGGGAATGAACGCATTCTAACTGAATGCCACTATGTTCATTTTACAGATTCCCCAACCTCACTCGTGGCTTCATTTTAGCATTTAATTCAATTCCCAATCTCATTCGGGCATGAAATATCAAATAAGCACATTACATATGTGAAAACATGAATAATTTTTGTACCCTGACCGGGACTCGAACCTAGGACTTATGATTACTAAGTCAAGGCGCTACCACTACACCACAGAAGGTTAAAAGGAACCCAACCTTATAGCTTATATCTGCTATACTTGGGAATGAACGCATTCTAACTGAATGCCACTATGTTCATTTTACAGATTCCCCAACCTCACTCGTGGCTTCATTTTAGCATTTAATTCAATTCCCAATCTCATTCGGGCATGAAATATCAAATAAGCACATTACATATGTGAAAACATGAATAATTTTTGTACCCTGACCGGGACTCGAACCTAGGACTTATGATTACTAAGTCCTTTTAACCTTCTGTGGTGTAGTGGTAGCGCCTTGACTTAGTAATCATAAGTCCTAGGTTCGAGTCCCGGTCAGGGTACAAAAATTATTCATGTTTTCACATATGTAATGTGCTTATTTGATATTTCATGCCCGAATGAGATTGGGAATTGAATTAAATGCTAAAATGAAGCCACGAGTGAGGTTGGGGAATCTGTAAAATGAACATAGTGGCATTCAGTTAGAATGCGTTCATTCCCAAGTATAGCAGATATAAGCTATAAGGTTGGGTTCCTTTTAACCTTCTGTGGTGTAGTGGTAGCGCCTTGACTTAGTAATCATAAGTCCTAGGTTCGAGTCCCGGTCAGGGTACAAAAATTATTCATGTTTTCACATATGTAATGTGCTTATTTGATATTTCATGCCCGAATGAGATTGGGAATTGAATTAAATGCTAAAATGAAGCCACGAGTGAGGTTGGGGAATCTGTAAAATGAACATAGTGGCATTCAGTTAGAATGCGTTCATTCCCAAGTATAGCAGATATAAGCTATAAGGTTGGGTTCCTTTTAACCTTCTGTGGTGTAGTGGTAGCGCCTTGACTTAGTAATCATAAGTCCTAGGTTCGAGTCCCGGTCAGGGTACAAAAATTATTCATGTTTTCACATATGTAATGTGCTTATTTGATATTTCATGCCCGAATGAGATTGGGAATTGAATTAAATGCTAAAAAGAAGCCACGAGTGAGGTTGGGGAATCTGTAAAATGAACATAGTGGCATTCAGTTAGAATGCGTTCATTCCCAAGTATAGCAGATATAAGCTATAAGGTTGGGTTCCTTTTAACCTTCTGTGGTGTAGTGGTAGCGCCTTGACTTAGTAATCATAAGTCCTAGGTTCGAGTCCCGGTCAGGGTACAAAAATTATTCATGTTTTCACATATGTAATGTGCTTATTTGATATTTCATGCCCGAATGAGATTGGGAATTGAATTAAATGCTAAAATGAAGCCACGAGTGAGGTTGGGGAATCTGTAAAATGAACATAGTGGCATTCAGTTAGAATGCGTTCATTCCCAAGTATAGCAGATATAAGCTATAAGGTTGGGTTCCTTTTAACCTTCTGTGGTGTAGTGGTAGCGCCTTGACTTAGTAATCATAAGTCCTAGGTTCGAGTCCCGGTCAGGGTACAAAAATTATTCATATATATATATATATATATATATATATATATATATATATATATATATATATATATATATATATATATATATATATATATATATATATATATATATATATGGGAATAAGAACTTGATGAAAGCGACTTTTTTTTTTTAAGCAGCTATAGTCCCGAAAGTGTCAGATGAAAAAAGGCCTCACTTCATTATAGCATTATTTATTATAGATCTTTTCATTTCTAAACGAAAAACGATGTGCAGACTCCTGCGCTTACATTTAATCAATGGATAAACTGCAGTGCAAGAGTTGATCTACTAATTGTCGTGAAATGTATTCAGTGTTATGATGATTATGAAACTCTCTCTCTCTCTCTCTCTCTCTCTCTCTCTCTCTCTCTCTCTCTCTCTCTCTCTCTCTCTCTCTCTCTCTCTCTCTCTCTCTCTCTCTCTCTCTCTTTACCAAACGTGCCATATAACATAGCTTAATGAAGTCAGCGCCACACTGCTCAAGCAGAGATCGAATCTCCTACAGGTCTAGTAGTATCTCTTTGTCAGGAGATGTAGCATCGTCGTCCAGTGTGAGGAACTTGGGTCAACTTAGCATGCCAATATTGAACCGCATTAAATGTGTATGATTTAAGTGGTAGAATAGTGTTTATACCAGCTCAGGAGTAAACCAAATGACTTTTAAAGCTGTATGTCGTGGCGCAGTGGTAGCGTCTGGGGCGGGTAATATAATTGCCCTACATTCGATCCTCGTTCCGTCGTTAAGTTGTTTAAAAGTTTGTTTTCACTGTCTCAAGTCGTTTCCGATTAAAGTGGGCAATTAATTTGGGGGTCGTTGTTTTTCTCTAGGTCTAACTGATTATTCAGCCAATGTCTGGACATCACTGGGCCCAGGTGATGAAAAGAGGGGTCTCTGATCCCAGCTTTAGAGTAAGTACATAGTCGAATTCTGGTGCTGTCACTATTCCTTGCCTTTGCCTTTCATTAAAGACTTAACCTTTTAGCCTAATGCCTGATGCTCTAGCTAAAAGATGCTTTATGGTCACTACTTCTTGGTTGATAAATTAGGGCGAAGACTAAGAGCTAAAGGTATCTATTGTCAACTCTCCGATATTGATTTTAAAAGCAAACAAAAGACCTTCTCAAAGAGCAACACACAAAGCGACGAGTAACTGATTTGATTACCTCACATACCAAAGCAATGAAAGTATTGTTTGGAAGTTTTTGAGATCGACATTACACACTTAATAAATGCATATTAATATATGTATGTATACACTGGCCGCAATCCTTCTTGTAAGAGGAGTGGCAGAATCAAAGCACACCCATTCACCCGAACCAAACATACTCGATAACTCCTCTTAGCTCCTTGGGGATAAAGGGTTGCCACAATTCCCCCCTTCGTATTTATTACTGGCTTCCTTGCGAGTTAATGATCGGTTTTACTTCATTGACCCCCTTTTCTACTAAGGGCTGGGACGGTGCCTTCTTGCAAAGGACTTTAGGTAATTCAATAAAATAGTTGAATAAATATTTTCTTCAGAGTTATGATTAGTGTCAAAGAGCGTATGATTGTTTCACAGGATCATATTACATTATAACTTTTGCACTGCATGTTAAGAGACGTGTAAGTTCGGATTCTGTTAAGACTAAAGAAGATGGTTGACAAGCACTCGGGAGATTGTGATAGCCTATGTGAAACACGCGGTGGCATCAAAACATCATATTAAATAGTTGCAAAAGAAAATATCACAAACTTAACCAAAATTAGGCAATGAATGCCGAGAGAGGAAGATCTTTACTGTGTATTGAAGCAACGAATAATAATATACTGAATGTACCCATTTTTCTAAAGATCTCCGAAGTGAAAACATCAAGGTCATTTATTTTGAAATTTGAAAGATTGAGAAAAAAGTGGGAAAACAGAAAAAGCTCATCTCAGAAAAAGGAGGTAATAAGTTTAAGAAATCGCAGGGAGTTCAAAGAGAATGAACAGAAAGTAAATTCGAGAAAATAGAGCCAGGAAAAAACAAAATAAGATGAGGGACTAGCGATATAGATATTGCGTCATGATTGCAAACTAAAGATAGAGAGTTCAGTAGGATGGAATGAACACGTCAAAGAAGAGGCAAATACAAGGATAGTTTGGGGTTGATAGGTTGATAATTTTTTCTTTACTGAATGAGGAAATTTTACATTCTGAAATTCAATCCAATCCAATCCATATCCCTAATCACGAAGGTTTAACCCAAAAAGGGAAGGAGTTTGATAGATAGTGCCCTCATTAAATATTTTTACAGAGGAAAAATAAATGTGATCCTTCTCTTACTTCTAATCTAGATTCTCTCTCTCTTCGCCGTAAGGTATCTCTCATTTTGCATCCCTCCCCCACTGCCGAGGCCTCGTAACACTCGTCAAGCGGCCTCATCTCACAGGTACTGTGTGAAGATTTGTAGCTCGCAGATTGGTCAGTGCAGCGACTGCACGTTCTGTCTTTCCTAATTCTTATGACCTATCTTCCTTCAAAAATCGGATCTATCGTCATCTCAGGAACTAATACTCCATATCTCTAGGTCCTCTGTACTTTGACTCTTTTTTTTCTATCTGTCGTTTTCCTTTGTGTAATATTACCTTTTATATGCCTTGTCCTTAACCTTTTTCTTTTCATTCGTTTTGGTGTTTTCTCGTGCCCGGACCTTAATTGATTAGGGCAGTTTTTGCCTGTCCCGGTGTCTCACTCATAAAAAAAATAGGTTTAAGCTACCGAAATATCAGAAGAAGAGTGTAAATTCGCAGTAGGTTGGAAAGTAGTTCAGGCCGTACTGAGACCTCAGTGATGCTCGGCACCGAGGTCAGGTCTATGAAAACCAAAATCAAATCAGATCAAATCAAAACATTTATTTCCATTTTGTACAATGGTTATTCAACATTGATAGTAACTTATAAGTAGACATGTAATTAAACTAATAAATAAGAGGGTTAGACATATAGTTAAATTAAATGTAGCTTTCATAGAAAATAATAATGCTGTAATAAAAATGTTAACAATAATGTTAATAATAAAGTAGTAAGTATGCCACTAGATACAGGATCGTTATTATCGGCATCATTTCCATATTTGTTTCCTTACAATGAGAATAATTAGTTCTTAATGAGCAGCAACTATTTGTCCAAAAGAAAACTATATAGTTTGCCTTTGAAAGCTGTGAAGGAGGATGCATTTTTAAGATGCTCTGGAATATTATTCCAGAGTGTTGGCCCTTTGATAGTGATCATCTTTGAACCTGCCTCTGTGTTTGTTCTGTGAATAAAGAGCTCACAGATTTAAAGAATGAAAGGTGGTCAGGAATTGAATCGAGTAATGGATATAAGAAGGGTTAACGGTATTAAACATAAACAGGAGTCAATACAGTTGAGGAATAACAAAGAGTTTATATATAAAAGAATACCAAATGAATTAACTTCAAAAGTTTCGTTTAGTTTCAAATAAAAATTCTGGGAATAAGCGAAACTAGAATTGAGATTGTACAAAATTTTCGTTCAGTTTCAAATAGAAATTCTGGGAATAAGAGAAACTAGAATTGAGATTGTAAAAAGATATAAGAAAAGAGAACATGAAGGGAAAAAAACTTCCAGTAAAAACTTTCAAGCCGGCTCCACTTATGCTGTGGTCGAGGATAATTACAGACAGTTTACAGTAAGTGGTAAACCAAAGGAAGGCTTCTTCTTCGTCACCAAGAATAATTATTTCACACTCTTATATTATTAATGTTATCAACGTTTAACAGATGTTCTTAAACACATACTGCTGTGATTCAAAGGAGTCAGTCTCCCAAGGAAAAGACCTATCGTCGATAATATTGAAAAGGTAATTGCGAAAGTCTTCCTCTTATCCAATGCCATTATTCTTTGTTTTTTTTTTAATAAACCGTTTACGAGAAAAATGTAACAAAGTTTTTTAAATCACACACACACACACACACACACACACACACACACACACACACACACACACACACACACACACACACACACACACACACACACACACACACACACACACACACACACACACACACACACACACTGTTGTATATAACCCACCAAGGAACCAGAATAGGCTTGAAGTTTATGAGGAAAGTCATATAGGTACTATTGAAGTCATAAACTCAGTTGTTAACATGGCACGGGGAAAAAAATGTAGGATTTTGATTATGGGAGACTTTAATCATAAAGAGATAGATTGGATAATTCTTGACCCACACAGTGGTGAGGACTCATTCGGGGCAAAATTCCTAGATTGCGTACAAGGGAATTTCCTACACCAACATGTAATGGAACCAACAAGGGCCAGGGGTGGGGATGAGCCATCACTACTTGATCTAGTATTCACAGATAATGTGTTGGATATTGAAAAAATTGAGTATGAACCACCAATTGGAAAGAGTGACCACTGTCTGTTGTTGATGGAGTATATCATTGAAGATATTCTGCCTGAGAGTAGAGGCACTGAGGACATGAGGAGGAACTATCCGAAAGGAGATTACATCAAAATGAATGAGCTTTTTGCAGTTATTGACTGGAGAACCTTATTTTACAACAAATCTGTACAAGAAATGTATGACATCTTTTGTGAGAAATATGGGAAGATAGTAGATTGCTACATACCTGTCACCAAAGTAGGTGTAATTCATGCCAGAGAGAAATGGTTCGATAATGGGTGTAAAAGAGCTAGGGAGTGGAGAGACAAATGCTGGAAAAGGTATAGGAGGAGAAAAAACATAAATGCCTGGCAAACCTACAATAGAGCAAGAAATGACTACCTAAGTAAAAGGAGAGGGGCAGAGAGAGACTATGAGAGGGACATCACCAGGAAGGCTAAAGAAAATACCAAGCTTTTCCACAGCTTTATCAGAGGAAAACTGAAGGTAAAAGAACAGGTTTTAAGGCTAAAGAGAGCGGATGGGAGCATCACTGAGACGGATGAAGAGATCTGCAAAGAATTGAACAAGGAGTTTCAGTCAGTATTTACAGTAGAAAATACCCCACCCCCTCAGATTGCAGAGATAGAAGCTCAAGGGCCGGTATTAGAGAACATCAACCTTACAGCCACAGAGGTATGCAAAGCGCTGATGGATTTAGATGTTCATAAAGCTACAGGTCCTGATGACATATCCCCTCATGTGCTTAAAAAATGTGCAAACTCAGTATAAGTGAGTATCATATTTAAAAAGTCACTGGAGTCAGGGGAGATTCCAAGATGCTGGAAACAAGCAAATGTGATACCTATCTTCCAAAAGGGAAGGAGGGATACGGCTCTGAACTATAGACCAGTTTCCTTGACCAGCATAGTTTGCAAAGTTATGGAGAAACTACTAAGGAAACATATCTCTCTTCACTTGGAATCCTTCAACTTTTTGTCAGTGAGGCAACATGGCTTCAGAGAAGGTAGATCAACAGTAACAAACTTATTAGAATTCTATGATGAGGTAAGCTGAATCTTACAGGAAAGAGAGGGCTGAGCAGATTGCATATTCCTAGACTTCCAGAAAGCGTTTGACGCTGTTCCACATGGGAGACTTATTAGGAAGCTGCAAGCAATGGCTAGAATAGGTGGAAATGTTTTGGAATGGATAAAAACTTACTTAGAAGGAAGGGAACAGAGGGTTAGAGTAAGACACTCAGTGTCTGAATGGAGAAGAGTTAGTAGTGGAGTTCCACAGGGTTCAGTTTTAGGGCCACTTTTGTTCCTTGTATATGTAAATGACCTACCAGAGGCTGTAAATTAATTCATGAATATGTTTGCAGATGATGCAAAGATTGTGAAGAAAGTAAAAAACGAGAACAATGGTAGAGAACTTCAGGAGGATCTAAATAATCTGCATGAGTGGTCAGAAAAGTGGCTAATGAAATTCAATACTTCAAAATGTAAAGTAATGAGAATGGGTACAAGTGCAAGAAGGCCCAAGCTTGACTACTCGGTGGCTGGAGTACAACTTCAAGAGTCAGAAAATGAAAGAGATCTAGGAGTAAACATACTGGCAGATTTGTCTCCAGAAATACATATAAATAGCATAGTAAGGGCAGCATATGCATTCTTATCAAATGTAAGGGTAGCCTTGAGGCACATGGACAAGGAAATGTTCAGAAATATTTATGTAACCTATGTGAGGCCAAAACTCGAATATGCAGCCCCCTTTTGGAATCCACACTTGAAAAAGCACATAGCTAAGCTTGAAAAAGTTCAAAGACATGCCACGAAACTGGTGCCAGAAATACGCAGTCTCAGTTGCGATGAGAGGCTGAGGGAATTAGACTTACCATCACTCGAAGCTAGAAGAGTGAGGGGGGATATGGTGACAGTCTTTAAATTCCTTCATGGTTATGATAGAGTGGATAGGGATCGATATTTTGATATGGCTGGCTCTAGAACTAGAGGTCATAGTTTGAAGCTTGGTAAGAAAACTTCTTTGCAGGATGTAAGGAAATACTTTTTCAGTGTAAGAGTAGTTGATAATTGGAATTGGCTAAGCGAGGAGGTAGTTAATGCTATCTCAATCCATAGTTTTAAGGACAGGTATGATAAGTATCACTAAGTATAAAATGGAACCGATCAGGAGACGGGAAGATACGAGCTTTGGGCTCTTTCCCGTAAACACAATTAGGTAATCACACACACACACACACACACACACACACACATATATATATATATATATATATATATATATATATATATATATATATATATATATATATATATATATATATATATATATATATATATATATATATATATATATATATATATATATATATATATATATATATATATATATACACACAGAGAGAGAGAGAGAGAGAGAGAGAGAGAGAGAATTTTCTTTTCAGATTCTCCACCCACTGATGGGTGGAATGGGCCATGGAGGACCCATTGGGCGGTCGCTAGCCTGCAAAGGCCCCAACCCTGGTGCCCAGCCACAGCAGTAACCTCTCCAGTAAAAACTGCTTAAACTATCTTGCTTAGACAAGGCGCGATCCGTCGACCTCGCGAATGCGAGGCCAGCGCGTTACCACTGTACTAGCCAGGAGGCTAGAGAGAGAGAGAGAGAGAGAGAGAGAGAGAGAGAGAGAGAGAGAGAGAGAGAGAGAGAGAGAGAGAGAGAGAGAGAGAGAGACAAACAAAACAAAACAAACATTATTTCCATTTCAATACAATGGGTGTTCGTCAGCCAGGGCAAGCCCCAACCCCCCACTGTGGTGTCCTAACCTCAGCAGTTCCTGCCAGTAAACAGCTTAATCTCTCGGTTTTGGACGGGAACCGATTTTTCGACCTCGTGAATGCGAAGCCAGCGCGTTACCACTGTACTAGCCAGCAGGCTAGTACAGTGGTATTAATTGCTCTTCACCTCTAAGCGGCGTAAACTGGACAATGGTGCAAAAGTGTTGTCTTCTCAGTTATTCGTAAAAGTAAATGTAAAATAAATTTTATAATAATAATAATAATAATAATAATAATAATAATAATAATAACAATCAAATTATTATTATTATTATTATTATTATTATTATTATTATTATTATTATTATTATTATTGTGCGGATGGCGAGTGGGACAATAAATGAAAAAGCTTCACATTAGCTCTAGTGACCACACCTATTTATATCCACAGACAACCATTCATGCAGGGACGCAAAGGCTAAATCGTATCCCACTCTACATTTCCACTCCAAATATGACAAGGATGACTTATTTCACTCATTTCATTCCTAAAAGATGAAGGGGTCCGTCACATTAGGTGCGGAGCTGAGTTTATAAGGTATACCAAAAACCATGAAATATTATGTACGAATAGCTTTTCTTTCGTTCTTAAAGATGTCAGTGCCATGACATCTCCCCCTAGCCACAAGAGAGAGGGGGAAGATATATATATATATATATATATATATATATATATATATATATATATATATATATATATATATATATATATATATATATATATATATATATATAGAGAGAGAGAGAGAGAGAGAGAGAGAGAGAGAGAGAGAGAGAGAGAGAGAGGTTATTGTTTTGAAAACGATCAAGTCCAGGACTGCCACCATTGTCAATATTCCAGTAGGCTTATGAAATTTCTTTCAATCCTTATTTATTACTATATATATATATATATATATAATATATATATATATATATATATATATATATATATATATATATATATATATATATAAATATATATATATATATATATATATATATATATCACAGCTCCTGTGCTATCTATATGTAGTTTGTTGATATTACTATCTACGAGTGTCACTATGGATAAGTTCGTGTACTGATACAATTTCAGCTTTTTATAATAGAAAATTATGTACAATGAATAACTAGCTTCAGTATCTGAACTCTTACAACAGTAATTCAAGCACGACTTAAAGTATATTATTTTTATGTATAGAGCGAGTATTCCCTATCTTATGTAAACATGATGCTCACGAGCATTATTTGTATTAATGCTGTACTCCGTCTATTTCCTGTTTGATTACAATTTTGAAGAAGAAAACTGTGAAACTTTTGAAAAAAAAAAAAAAAAACGATTCAGGGGTCTTAAAAAATATCCTAATGTCTGTGTGTGTGTGTGTGTGTGTGTGTGTGTGTGTGTGTGTGATTACCTAATTGTGTTTACGGGAAAGAGCCCAAAGCTCGTATCTTCCCGTCTCCTGATCGGTTCCATTTTTAGACTTAGTGATACTTATCATACCTGTCCTTAAAACTATGGATTGAGGTAGCATTAACTACCTCCTCGCTTAGCGAATTCCAATTATCAACTACTCTTACACTGAAAAAGTATTTCCTTACATCCTGCAAACAAGTTTTCTTCCGAAGCTTCAAACTATGACCTCTAGTTCTAGAGCCAGCCATATCGAAATATCGATCCCTATCCACTCTATCATAACCATGAAGGAATTTAAAGACTGTCACCATATCCCCCCTTACTCTTCTAGCTTCGAGTGATGGCAAGTCTAATTCCCTCAGCCTCTCATCATAACCGAGATTGCGTATTTCTGGCACCAGTTTCGTGGCATGTCTTTGAACTTTTTCAAGCTTAGCTATGTGCTTTTTCAAGTGCGGATTCCAAAAGGGGGCTGCATATTCGAGTTTTGGCCTCACATAGGTTACATAAATATTTCTGAACATTTCCTTGTCCATGTGCCTGAAGGCTACCCTTACATTTGATAAGAATGCATATGCTGCCCTTACTACGCCATTTATATGTATTTCTGGAGACAAATCTGCCAGTATGTTTACTCCTAGATCTCTCTCATTTTCTGTCTCTTGAAGTTGTACTCCAGCCACCGAGTAGTCAAGCTTGGGCCTTCTTGCACTTGTACCCATTCTCATTACCTTACATTTTGAGGTATTGAATTTCATTAGCCACTTTTCTGACCACTCATGAAGATTATTTAGATCCTCCTGAAGTTCTCTACCATTGTTCTCGTTTTTTACTTTCTTCACAATCTTTGCATCATCTGCAAACATATTCATGAATGAATTTACAGACTCTGGTAGGTCATTTACATATACAAGGAACAAAAGTGGCCCTAAAACTGAACCCTGTGGAACTCCACTACTAACTCTTCTCCATTCAGACACTGAGTGTCTTACTCTAACCCTCTGTTCCCTTCCTTCTAAGTAAGTTTTTATCCATTCCAAGACATTTCCACCTATTCTAGCCATTGATTGCAGCTTCCTAATAAGTCTCCCATGTGGAACAGTGTCAAACGCTTTCTGGAAGTCTAGGAATATGCAATCTGCCCAGCCCTCTCTTTCCTGTAAGATTTGGCTTACCTCATCATAAAATTCTAATAAGTTTGTTACTGTTGATCTTCCTTCTCTGAAGCCATGTTGCCTCACTGACAAAAAGTTGAAGGATTCCAAGTGAAGAGAGATATGTTTCCTTAGTAGTTTCTCCATAAGTTTGCAAACTATGCTGGTCAAGGAAACTGGTCTATAGTTCAGAGCCGTATCCCTCCTTCCCTTTTTGAAGATAGGTATCACATTTGCTTGTTTCCAGCATCTTGGAATCTCCCCCGACTCCAGTGACTCCTTAAATATGATACTTAGTGCCACTGATATTGTGTTTGCGCATTTTTTAAGCACATGAGGGGATATGTCATCAGGACCTGTAGCTTTATGAACATCTAAATCCATCAGCGCTTTGCATACCTCTGTGGCTGTAAGGTTGATGTTCTCTAATACCGGCCCTTGAGCTTCTATCACTGCAATCTGAGGGGGTGGGGTATTTTCTACTGTAAATACTGACTGAAACTCCTTGTTCAATTCTTTGCAGATCTCTTCGTCCGTCTCAGTGATGCTTCCATCCGCTCTCTTTAGCCTTAAAACCTGTTCTTTTACCTTCAGTTTTCCTCTGATAAAGCTGTGGAAAAGCTTGGGATTTTCTTTAGCCTTCCTGGTGATGTCCCTCTCATAATCTCTCTCTGCCTCTCTCCTTTTACTTAGGTAGTCATTTCTTGCTCTTTTGTAGGTTTGCCAGGCATTTATGTTTTTTCTCCTCCTATACCTTTTCCAGCATTTGTCTCTCCACTCCTTAGCTCTTTTACACCCATTATCGAACCATTTCTCTCTGGCATGAATTACACCTACTTTGGTGACAGGTATGCAGCAATCTACTATCTTCCCATATTTCTCACAAAAGATGTCATACATTTCTTGTACAGATTTGTTGTAAAATAAGGTTCTCCAGTCAATAACTGCAAAAAGCTCATTCATTTTGATGTAATCTCCTTTCTGATAGTTCCTCCTCATGTCCTCAGTGCCTCTACTCTCAGGAAGAATGTCTTCAATGATATACTCCATCAACAACACACAGTGGTCACTCTTTCCAATTGGTGGTTCATACTCAATATTTTCAATATCCAACACATTATCTGTGAACACCAACATTATCTGTGTGTGTGTGTGTGTGTGTGTGTGTGTGTGTGTGTGTGTGTGTGCGTGTGTGTGTGTGTGTTTGTGTGTGTGTGTGTGTGTGTGTTTGTTTGTTTGTTTGATTGTGTGTGTGTGTGTGTCTCCAAGGGAAGCACGTCTAAAATACTATGCTGCTCTCCTTAAGATTAGGATGTGTATCTTAAACAAAAGACAACATTACTTCAGTAGATATCCTATCCTATGCTTAATCTGTCTGTATCTTCCCTCCAGTTCGTCTTAAGTAAAGGTTATCTCGTAATCGAGATGAGGTGATACGGACCAGAAAAGAAGAGAAGCAACAGTATTAAAAATATCACAAACTCCTTTTTTTCTGCATACAGTGAATAATGGGATTAAACTTACGGAAATATTTATCTATTTAAAATATGCCCACTTTTGAGGATGAATTGCGCTTGATGGTGCTTCTTAATTGCTCATCTAGTTAATATCCTGTTAAATGATTAGTTTTGAACAGTAATGATGTATTCACGTCATTACTGATGATTTACGTGGCTGTGCTTAGAGATAATTGCCTATTCAGGATGTCGTTACTTGTAATTGCCAAATAACGAGAAGTGTCATATATCTCTAGTTTATTAATTCCGCTCATTATATAACTATGATAGATTGGCTCTTAGCAAGGCTCCAGCAATTTTATTTTTTTCCAGAAATGGTTCGTATATTATTTTTGTCATAAAGAAGAAGGTAGTGACGTCCCTTAATGGGTAGAAGTTGTCACATCAGTAGATCAGTAAGTATACCATAAGATGTGTTGGTTCAATCATTAAATGATATCTTCTTAGATACAGGCTTGCTGTGGGTATAGAGTTTTTAAGAGTACAGAAGAGTTGTTTTTATCTTTGATATTATATTCTTTATACAAAATATGATATTTTTCTTTATGATTGTGACGCCAGGATGGGCCAAAAACTAAAAATAATTACCCTCATCGGGCTTGGGCACGAAGAAAACATTGAGAGAAACAGATATGGGGAATATTGTCACTTGTCAGATGTGAAAGGATAATAAGTAGTTAAGTAGTATATACCCGCCCCTGTAGAAAATAGTTGATACAAAACCAAAATTCTAGTAAATATTAGAAGTACAAAATGTCATATATGAAATGTACTTAGAAATTACGTATTGTCAATCAGTCAAGTCGTTTCCTGTTGTCTTTTTGTAACTTAGATTATCTGGCATACTCACTTTTTTCACGTGGCTCTCCAAGGCATATTTCATTTAAGCGTCTATCTCTCTCTTTCTCTCTCTCTACCTCTAATGTTTTAATATTCCTTTTTCTTAACCCCCTTTTGTGACCTCTGCATTTCACGAGTCGGTGGCGTCACACTTTTTTCACCTCGGTTCTATCTTAACGCATGCGCAAAGCAAAATCTGAATAAGACTGGCGTAAAGAATGAAAAGTTTTTCCTCTAGAAATGTTGTTAAAGGAAATTGGAAAAAGGGCCCTCAGGGAACGCTCCAGCGGTTGCATCCTCTCATCTCTCTCTCTCTCTCTCTCTCTCTCTCTCTCTCTCTCTCTCTCTCTCTCTCTCTCTCTCTCTCTCTCTCTCTCTCTCTCTCTCTCTCTCTCTCTCTCTCTCTCTCTCTCTCTCTCTCTCTCTCTGCATGTGAAAATGTGCAAGTATATATATAAAGGGGAATATATTTGAGATTTCGTATCTCATTCTTTGGTTGATATTTTTGCATCCGACATTGATTGAACAGAAGATGCGTTTAAATCATTTTTAAGAGAGGTTCAACTCAAGACATTTACTTGAGATCTTCAACTCGAGACATTTACTTTATTCGTCAGCGTAGAAGACGTAATATATTTTTGTGATACAAAGAGACACTTAGTGGGTTGTTATATGGCAGGTACACATTTCATCTGCGTCTTATCATGCTTAAATAGCAACCATTAGAAGTGAGGGTCGGTTGGATCTTGGCGTAAATGCTGATATATTGAAGAGATTGTTTCTTCCTTGATTAATAATATAAGGAGAAATTCCTAACTTCTATGATAAACTTTATTATCGCGGTTGGCAGCTACTTAGGAACAGCTCCGAAATGTTCGATCCCATGACGGGGCGTTAGGAAGGTCACCCAGTCTTAATTACCCCGGCTTCAATCCGTTAATCCCTTGTTATATACGCATCAACAGTGATCTAATAAATATATTATCATAATATATGAAAATATGAAATATATTTTTCCCCTGGCCGAGATTCGACACATCATCAGTGTGGCAAGGCGCTACCAACGTCATACCACCAAAGGTCTAAAAGAAGAAATCAACCTCTCAACTCACTGCCAAGCTAGCAGTTAGCCTATAGACTCATGGGATTTGAATCAATTGCTAAAACAATCCATGAGTGAGGCTAGGAAGAATCTGTAAAATTAACAGAAAAACATTCAGTAGAATACGTTCATTGCCTAGCTTAGCAATTAGCTGAGAGGTTTGGATTCTTCTTTTAGACCTTCAGTGGTGTAGTAGGTAGCGCCTTTGCACCCTGACGATGTGAGTAAGGAATTGTAAATTTTTCAGGCCAATAGCACTTATAACCAAGTTTCTCATGATCTGGTAATTGGGTATTATGTATGATGTGTTAGTATAAGTATGAGACAGTTTTTCCTTGCTGTACCCACCTTTATGTATGTATATGAGTTACTGTGTTGTTCCTAGATGTGGGAGCTATTAATCTCATCTGCGGCTGTCGGGCACACGGCGGAAGATCCTTGCCCACTTGGATCATCTACAGTGTAGATGATCCAAGTGGTGTTTGGGGGATTTTTGGTATTCCTTTATCCCCAAGGACCTAAAGGAAGTGATCGAGGAATATAAGTTTCAGGTGAATGTGTGTGCTTTGACTCAGCCATCCCGTACAAGGAGGGTAGCGGCCAATGTATGTCTTTTTTTTGTACTATTTCAACGAAGTCTCCCTCCAACATTTCTTCATTTCACCGCTGCCACTCTTGGCTGTAGAGTGGAAATCCTTTTGGATTACTCTTGAATCTCTGTGATGTGTCATCTATTCTAAACCATTTCTCAATCTGTTTGATCCTCCTTTATATTCCTTTTTGAACTGCTTTGAGCTAGAAATTTAATCTTATGGATTTAATTAACGTATGCACACACGTATCACCCACACACACACACACAGTGTGTGTGTGTATATATATATATATATATATATATATATATATATATATATATATATATATATATATATATATATATATATATATATATATATATATATATATATATATATATATATATATATATATATATATATATACTATATATATATATATATATATATATATATATATATATATATATATATATATAATATATATATATATATATATATATATATATATATATATATATATATACGTACACACAAACACGTATGTGTATATATATCATATATATATATATATATATATATATATATATATATATATATATAATATATATATATATATATATATATATAGTGTGTGTGTGTGTGTGTGGTGTGTGGTGTGTGTGTGTGTGTGTGTGTGTGTGTGTGTGTGTGTGTGTGTGTGTGTGTGTGTGTGTGTGTGTGTGTGTGTTAGAATACTTCCTCCGTGTTTCTCTGCGGGTCGTATGAGTCGAGTAACTTGGGCGGAGCGAGGGGACTGGGAACCCTCTCCTCTGTATTTTCTCTTCCCAAAGAATCAGAGTATTTGCCTTGACTCAGCCACTCCTCTTATAAGGAGAAAATGGTTCATATATATATATATATATATATATATATATATATATATATATATATATATATATATATATATATATATACATCACACACACATACATACTATACACACATACATACATACATACATACATACATACATACATACACACACGCATACACACACACATATATATATAAAAAATTAATATATATATATATATATATATATATATATATATATATATATATATATATATATATATATATATATATATATATATATATATATATATATATATATATATATATGCATTGCATACTTTTATGCTACGAACAACTTTTGTGAACATATGAGAAATCGAACTTCCGACCTCTTTCGGCTAAGGTGGCATGGATTTGTAACGTGCTGCGTGAGTTCGAGTCCTTTGATGTAAAAAAATAAAAGAAAGTGGTTAATAGTATTGTTGTCATTACGGTTACAGGTTGATATAAGAACGACGGAAGAAATGTTTGTGTGTCCTTACAGCTTTTCCAGTAGTCATATGGAGTCACCGCGTTTCAGTAGCCTCTTTGAGAATTGCTGTTGCTTTTGATTTAAAAAATATATATCTGGATGCTCCTTTTGCTACCAACACTCTCCGTTTATCCGGCTTGCGACCGTCACTGAATTGAGCTGGATATCCCCCCAGTGGCTTTATACACACACACACACACACACACACACACACACACACGCGCGACACACACACACACATACATATATATATATATATATATATATATATATATATATATATATATATATATATATATATATATATATATATATATATATATATACTTTTTCTTCTCTATTTTACTGAGTGTGACACTAGTACAGGCAAACGAAATTGCCCTCACGGAGACCGGGCGCCAAGAAAACACTGAGACGAAGATAAAATAGCAGCTTAAGGACAAAGCAGAAATAACAGAATTATAAACAACACAACTAAGACAACCTGAAAAAATAGTCAAAGTAACGAAGACCTAGAGAAAGGGCCGGCCGGATTAGACTCTGAGACGATTTATATATATATATATATATATATATATATATATATATATATATATATATATATATATATATATATATATATATATATATATATATATATATATTATATATATATATATATATATATATAATTGCTCTTTCATTTTGTATGCTGTTCATATTCTCTCTCTCTCTCTCTCTCTCTCTCTCTCTCTCTCTCTCTCTCTCTCTCTCTCTCTCTCTCTCTCTCTCTCTCTCTCTCTCGAGAGAGAGAGAGAGAGAGAAAGAGAGCAAACTAGTGAGCGAGTTAGGCCGAGAACGATACCATGATCGAGCAAGCGATATAAGAGAAAGACTGCACTCTCAGAAGTAAATTACTTCAAATGTCACGATAAAACTAAATTTCAATCATTTTTGTAATGAAACTGTACTACCCTCCAATAGTTTTTGTTTTATCTTGATTCACTTGTACAATGCTAAAATGTGCTTTTCCCCAACAACCTCTTTCTAGCACCTTATATAAAAGTGTTTTCTATATGTGATTCACTTCATGATTTGGAGTACCTCTTATATCTGTCCATGAATGGTTGAACTGTATGAGCCGTCATCCAGCATGCAGCCATTATTCGCATTTTATTCTCAATTTTGACTTATGTCCGTCAGAGGTATGTTTGGCTTGTGATGAATGTGTGCTTTGATTACCCTCCTTACAAGGAGGATTGCGGTCATTTTACATGTATGTATATGTACGAATGTATGTATGTACGTCGATGAGATGTATCAAAGTATAAAATGAGGAACAGCTATATGGCAAATGTGCTGGAATACATATCATAATATATACATATTTGTATATATATATATATATATATATATATATATATATATGTATATATATATAATATATATCTATTTTATATATATATACAATTATATTATATATTGTAATAAAATATTACATGCCATGAGCATTTCCCTTTGAGATTCATTTTCATTACTTATTTAGGTTTTGGATATTATGAATGTTTATGAGAGCAATTTTCTTCTGAATAGTGTAATAATATTTTAATGCATATTCGCTTCACAACGTAAATATTATGATGGGACCTCTTTTATGTGTGAAGAAATTCGGGTTACGAAAGCATTTTGTGTTGGAAAGAGGACCAATATTATTTGTATTCCTTCCGTCATAATATATATATATATATATATATATATATATATATATATATATATATATATATATATATATATATGTATATAGATATAAACACGCAAAAAATAGGATACTTGTAAACATTATTGTTGACCACCTACTCTAAGCTATATTTGATATGAAAATGTATTTCATTTACTTGAATGGCACCTGAAGAAATACAATAAAGTGAATGAATTTGATAGTATATTCTCTCTCACTCTCATCTCTCTCTTTACCTTCCATACACTTCATCTAGTACTGTTCTCATTTTTATATTAGCTGCTTTTATTATTATTAATTATATAGTCAATAGCAATCTATGAATGTT
The DNA here is from genome assembly GCA_037179515.1 of Halocaridina rubra. Taxonomy (NCBI): domain Eukaryota; kingdom Metazoa; phylum Arthropoda; class Malacostraca; order Decapoda; family Atyidae; genus Halocaridina; species Halocaridina rubra. Next base: position 25,922 of record JAXCGZ010021119.1, on the reverse strand, counting down.
GATGAAATTAAATCAATCGTACTAGGAGTTAAATTGTTTATTACTTGCATTCTATCTAGACTAAAAGGGAGACCACATAGCAGATGCATAATTATTATTATTAATAATATTATATAGTAATAATAATATTAATTATAATATTATAATATTATTATAATATTAATAATATTATTATCGTTATAATAATAATGATAATAATTATTATTATTATTATTATTATTATTATTATTATTATTATTATTATTATTATTGTTATTATTATTATTATTATTATTGTTATTATTATTATTATTATTATTATTAATTATTATTAATAATTATTATTATTATTATTATTGATTATTATTATCTTTGCCTTATGTATGCAGAAGTAACTTAGCCATAGATTATTTCTGATGCAAAGTGTTATCGATAGGCCTCTTCTTCTTCTTCTTCTTCTTCTTCTTCTTCTTCTTCTTCTTCTTCTTCTTCTTCTTCTTCTTCTTCTTCTTCTTCTTCTTCTTCTTCTTCTTCTTCTTCTTCTTCTTCTTCTTCTTCTTCTTCTTCTTCTTCTTCTTCTTCTTCTTCTTCTTCTTCTTCTTCTTTTCTGTCGTTGTTGTTGCTGTTATTTTTATTGATGTTGTCGTTCTTATTTTTACTCTTCTTGTTCCTCCTCCTGTTTGTCTTCTTCTTCTTCTGCACCTTCAGCGAGTTCACCCCAAGAAAGATTAAAAAATTAATCCTCTTCTCTCGTCTCACATTATTCATTCGTTAATTAAGACTTTTTATTTAATTTTCTTTAAATCCTGAGGGTGCCTTGTCTCTATGTAAAAAAATCCCACTTCATTTTTGAAGTATCACTACTGGCTTCCCTTAATGGCCTATATATGAAAAAAGGGGGAGGGGGAGTTGGCGGGTATGGTTAAAGTAGAAGAGATAGATTTCTGTCCTTCATTTTTATTCCATTGTCGTAAAACACGCGGCAGGTTAATTAATTAGTTTTTTATAATGAATTTTTTTATGAGTAAGATACCGGAACTGGCAGAGAAAATTGTTCTCATCGGGCCCGAGGCTCCAAGAACACATTTAAAAAAAATAGCAGCTTAAGGACAGGGCAGAAATGAGAATAATTAGTAATTACAAAGACAGGTTGAAAGAATAGTCAAAGTAATGAAGACTTAGAAGTACATCATTATTTCTATTAAATAATTTTCACAAGGGCTCCTGTACTTTTTACATAGTGTTTTATGATGTTGAATAATAATTTTCTTCAGTGTGTGTGTCATGTGAGGCTTTATTAATGAAAGACTCAGAATAGGATGGCTGCTCATAATTCATAAGAGCATTAGGTTTTTTTTTCTCTCAATGGTAATCTGTCTAATGTAGTTGTATTCACTGAACACGAGGCCAAGTGATAGTAGGTATTCGTCTTATGCAATGTTTGATATCGTTATTGTAATGACTACGAAGCTCATTATAACTTCTCTCTCAGTAGCTATATTGTAATAATATCACTTTGAAACAGATATTCCTTATACTTGTGTTTTGGGTCCGCAGGAATATTGCCCACAGGACAATAGCCCCTCATTCTTAATGGAAAAACAGACAATTGACCCTTGAAAATATTGATGTGAAATACGTCATATTATCAAAGTATAATGATGTAATATATATATATATATATATATATATATATATATATATATATATATATATATATATATATATATATATATATATATATATATATATATATATATATATATAATGCAAGTAAATTAGTATTTGACTTGCCGTAGGTGTGCAGTTCAGTTGATTAATTGCTTGGAAGATGGATGAAGCGCAGTATTACTGAAACGTAAGGAAAGTATAATGTTAAACAAGTTAAGAATATTGTAAAAGAAACGAAAGAGGAAAAAGAATTGTCACGTTTTCAACTTTTTACTTCTGTTTATTGGCTCTCCTACATGCAGTCTTTGTTTGTCCAAAGATCCTATCCCTAATCGAGGTAAATGAGACATTTCAGGAAGTTTATCGAGTCAACATAATTTTCGCTGGACAAACAATGCATGATTGTTTAATCTGAACATGGGACAGACTGAAAGCTCTTATCGAAAATAACTCTATTTATAACGCGTCATTGTGTGTCTTGAGTTCGATCAGTTATAGTAGAACGGTTCCTTGCAATATTATTTTATAGTTTAGATTTTTTTTTTATCCAAAAGGATTACCTAACAATATCATACTTTTACGTAGTGGCTAGGATAAACCAGCTGTGGCTGTCGGACTTCACGATAGAAGATCCTTGCCCACATACCCTGTGGATGAGCCAAACAGGATGGTGCCTGGAGGGAACTGTGGTCATCCTTTATCCCCAGGGAACTAAGAGGAGTAATTGAGGTATGTTTGGCTAAGGGTTGTTGTTATTGTTCCATGAGTTGCCTGGCCGAACACCCCCAAGTCCCTAAGCAAGGTCATAGCGATCTCAAGGCGTACCTTTACCTCAGTGTGGCTCCGACAGCCCTGGGGAGAGGGAGCTTACTTTTTTTTTCTGAAGATAAGGAGCGAAAGAAGGCTGAAAATGAAGCTAACAATATGTACTACACACACACACACACACACACACACACACACACACACACACACACACACACACACACACACACACACACACACACACACAACCACATACACATACACACACACACACACACACACACACACGCGGATATATTATATATATATATATATATATATATATATATATATATATATATATATATATATATATATATATATATATATATATATATATATATATATATATATATATATATATATATATCAGTATTTTCGAGCTTAAAGAATTTGTTTTCTCATATCTTCCGAGTTATCTCTTAAGATGAGTGATATACACTCGCATATGCTAAAATATTCCATCTTTTAATAGCACACGGATACACACACACACACACACTATATATCTATCTATATATATATATATATATATATATATATATATATATATATATATATATATATATATATATATATATATATATATATATATATATATATATATATATATATATATATATATATAAATATATATATATATATATATATATATATATATATATATATATATATATATATATATATATATATATATATATATATATATATATATATATATATATATATATAATGATAATAATAATAACCGTCATGCTCTTTGTAAAGAAGGGTGTGGCCGAATCTAAGCATATATCTATTCACTAGGACACCCATTTCTTTTGGGGATAAAGAGCGACCACGATTCCATCCTCACCATAAATACCGCGATGCTTGGGTCATCCACCGTGTAAGAGGGACAATGATCTTTTGCCGTCGGAACCGATAGCCGTAGATGGACAATGCTTTCAGCAGCATGTGTGTGTGTG
>JAXCGZ010021119.1:2500-17500 GCA_037179515.1 Halocaridina rubra | reverse complement strand
TCGAGGTCCTACTTCATAGTAGCTTGGCTGGGACTTTCCCTCTTCCTCTAGCACTGTCTCCTTTTCAGTGACACTTGCAGGGCTTTCCAATTCTGTATCTGTAATCTGAGGACCTTCTTCATCTCTATCATTGCAGCTTATGAGCACCTCTTCTCCACATTCAGCCTTTTCTGCCCAGTTTAATGGCTCTTGCCGAGAGGTTTCTGTGCATTCTGTCACTTCATTTTCTTCATCAGAAGGACCTAATTCAGCCCTTGGGTCTAAAGGCACTTCACTCTCATCTTCATACTTGCCTAAAGTTCCACTTGCATTCACAAGATCATTTCCTTGATACATGTTAACGAAGCTCTTTTCCTCGCCGGATGCAATACTCTCCCTTTTCTCTCCGTTGATTTTCCTATGATCTGCATTGTAAGCAGTGAAGACAGACTCCAGCAAGATACATAGCAGAGTGAGTGATATTGCCAAGATCAGTCTCCAGTGGCTGTAGCCGAAGTCATCCACTGGTATTGTGATCTGGCGTCCCCAGAAAGTGCCCTTGAAACTCAGACTCTGCTCCTGGAAATCGGAGAACTGTTCCTGTGCCTTCAGAAGGGCGTCTTGTTCCTCGAAGAATCTCGATAGTAGTGGTAGGTATACCTTGCACTGTAAAGCTTGATAATTCTTTATATTGGGAACAGATGGCAAGTAATGCCCTACCCATGGGTGGATACGTCGTAATACTGCTACTCTGGTATGTTTGTGATATTCCTCAAGTGCGACTTCAACGATGTTACTGATCCTCAGTCGCTGGGAAAACATAGCCTCATTTTCAAAGTGGAGAGCTACGAGGAACACGATGAGGAGACAACTTGCATAGAAGACAGTTTTGCTAAGGGCGCCTTCATGTTGACTGCTGGTGGCGGTGGGTGAGGAATCTGCTTCTGGTTGCTGGCTAATTTTTCTAAGGGCGCCTTCATTTAACTGCTGGTGGCGGTGGGTGAGGAGTAGTCTTCTGGTTGCTGGCTGGACTGGAACGAAGATGGAAACGTTTGACTTCTGCGAAAGCTGGATCTATAATGAGGAATTTATTCACTGTACCGCCATATATAGTTTTTGAGGGCAGTATAGCCACTCCTAGCGGGTTTCAATCCAGCAAAATTATCTGAATGTCGCTAATCTCCAAGGCATATTCGCTACTATCTTCGCCAAAGTCGTTTGTAGTCACTATAACTAGCATATACGGTTAACCCATGCTACTTTCACCGTACCGCCTTATATAGTTTTTGTGGGCAGTATAGCAAATTGTAGCGGGTTTCAATTTTGAGCCATCTTTGGATATGTTAAGAAATTTCATTGCAAAGGGAAATGCAGAAGGTGGTGACCATGAAAAAATTGTATCCCTAGAACTGGATGCACAATAATAAGTAGCATATTTGAAACAAAACAAAACAAAACAAAAGGATGATTTTAATTTCTGTTATCTTTTCAACCAAATATTTACACTTAAGTAAAAAAAAAAAAAAGATGCAGAATGCTTTAATTTCATAAAAATTATTATTTTGATTCCAGTTATTTTTCCTAGATTTTTTTTTAAATATAATGCTTAAATTTCATAAAATGACTATGATTAAGTTAATAAATTCAATATTACAAAAAATGTATTTTGATTTCACTTAAATTAAGTTTCTTAATGCGAATCAAGTCAAATAATGTAATGCCACTATAAAACTTTAGATTTCATTATCATGTAGTAAAAAAAATTGTGGATTAATTTGTGGAATATTGAAAACTTTTTGTGGATATTTTGTGGATAAAATATCACCTGTACATGGATCATGAGTGAGCAAAGTGGCAACACTGTCTCAAGCTTTCCTACAGAGCTTTCAGGTAGTGAATGTCGAGTTGGTGGCGTATGTGGATATGTGCGGCTCAGTTTTCCATTATATTTCATGGGATGTTTTCATTGTCTCTTGCTAGAAGGACCCTAGGAGAAATGACCGCCGGAAATGTAACTCGATGAATAAAGTGAACATTCACTTATGTTTAGAATTAGTGAATGTGCTTGCCGTGGGGCGTTAGGAAGGCTATCTAGCCTTAAATCCCCAGTCCCACTCTGTGTCCACCCTCATAATTGGGACTAATAGTGACAAATAAAACTTTAAAAGTTACTGATACTTATTTTCAATCATTTGATTAAGGTAACGAAGCATGAAGAATAGGCTACTTTCTCAGTCTGTCCGATTATCTATAGGCGACATGCAAGGCTGGGAACATGGCAGAATCATTCAGAATCAGAGGTACAATATTGAGGTTTCGCAGATATCTCATTTCGTTCCTAAAATAATATGATCTGTCGCTGGATATTCTTACAACCTTTACAGAAGAAGATTTTTATAATACAAAATAAAAGAGGAAGAATTATAGATAAGATTGATATTAGAGTTGTGACCTGTGCTTTAGGTTATTAGTTAAATATGAAAGCCTCAGTAAAATTATTTCTTCCTAAATGTCTGGCAATCTGCAAAACAGGAAAATTTCCCCTTTTACAATTGATCGTAAGTCTTAATGCAAAAGCGGACAATTGCCTCTTCATAATATTAAAGTGAAATACATCACATCATTAAAAAATAATTATGAATGAAAAATAGTTTGATGTTAACATTTTATTATTTCACACTTGTTTAGGGTAGGATAGACTACTTATGTTGGGTTAGGTCTGGTAAGATTAGGGGTAATTATCCTAGGGGCAGTTGTCCCAAGGGGCAATCATCCCTAAGGGGGAGTTGTTCTAGAGACAATTGTCCTCTGGAGCAATAGTTCCAAGTGGGAATTTCCTACCTTCATTTGTTTGGAAACTCTTGTAATAGATTTCACATCACATTGCATGATGTTCAACTTACCAAATTAATTTGATAAGTTATCCGTGCTTGTTAATTAGTTCATAGAATTGTAGGTTTCATCTTCATGAGATCAAATACTTTGCCTCGAAATTCTACCTCAGATGTGAACCTGATCATGTAGCTCAGAATTGAATATTCTTTTACATCCTTATTTATTACCATCTGTATTGATCATATCTTGTTAAAAATTTTGTGGAGATAAGTTAATCGATCTGGAAGATTCATGACTAGTTTAATATTTAATTTTTGTGTCTAAATAAAAAAACAACTGATTATTGTGGCGCAGTGGTAGCGACTTAAGCTGGTAATATACTGGACCGAGGTACGATCCTGGCCTGGGATGGATTAGCTTTCACCGTCTTATGTCGTTACCACATAAATTTGGTAATTAATTGGGGGGGGGAGGTTGGTGATTCCCTATAGGTGTACCTGATTATTCAGCAATTGCTTGGAGATAATTGGGTCCACTTGACTGAAGAGGGAGCTTTGGCCCCGGCTATGTGGTAGGTATATAGCTGGGCTTTAGTGTTCTCACTGTCCCCTGCCTCCGCCATTCATTAGAGACTTTAACCTTTTAATTGTGGAGGATTGTTTTACAAGTCTCAATCTACATCGTAACTTCTACAACAAAAATGATGTTGCTTGGTTTCAAAAGTAGCAGATTTTTGGAAAATTCTTTTTTTTTTTTTACACATTTGCGCATTGTACGAAACGCAAATTGTATCATTAATTTTTTCCTACCGAGTGTTCAGTAGGGCTGTTGTGTGTGCGTGTATATATGTATGCGTGTGTTTTTGATATGTAATTCTCGGTTTCTCTGCTGTAGCAAATAATAATATTAGTAATAATAAGACATCCTTTCAGTGCATTACATAATTGGAGTCTAACAACTAGGACCACTATGCGAACTGTTTTGACATTCCTGTCAGAGGACTCGATGTGTGTGTGTGTGCGTGTGCCTGTGTGTGTGTGTGTGTGTGTAGAGGGGGGGGGGCAAAACTCATCGTTTTTATTTATTTCATGTATCTGCAGATGGCTTAGCAGAGTCCACAATCAACTGTAAGAGAATGGTTTCATCTCTTTACACAAACCAGTAAAATGGTTAGTAATGCGAATTTTGTATCCGAAAATTTGCAGCTTTGCAGGAATATCAGCATCCACAAAGACAGACATATAAAAAACGTTACAATACAAGCAGTCATTTTCTTAAATGCTATCTTGGTGCCCTGTCCCGATGAGGGCAGTTTCTTTGCTCAGCCATATGTCACACTCATATATATATATATATATATATATATATATATATATATATATATATATATATATATATATATATATATATATATATATATATATATATATATATATTTAAGGAAAGTAAACAAGAGCCTCGTTATTGCGAGCACATCTAGGTTAAGTTTTGAAGCAGTGGTGCCATATCTAATGCCTAGATCTGGCATCCTTGCAAAATTAGCTAATTTATCGCTAGGTATATTGTAGTCTATTTACTTTGACCAGTATGCCTGCGGAATTCTCTTTGCACATACTTAGCAACATTTAGTTATTTGTACTATATTAAAACATCATGGCATGAGATATGGCACCACTGCCCACATATCTGGCTATAAGAGGCGATGAGAAAACACGGCTAAAGTCAACATAAAACGTTTCTCTAATAATTCTCTTAAACTGCTCTGTATTAAGCTCGTTGAGTCTTTATTTAGCGGGTTTCACTGCCCGTAATTACCTCAAATGAAGGCCATTTTTCAACTTTATGGGACAACCTTATGAAGGGGAGAGAAAGTTAGAGTTTAATGTGGAAGAAATTCCACCACCTTTGCACCAACTGCAGGCATATCCAGATGACTCATGTGTGTGTTTATGTGTCACTATTACTCTCCGTTTTGGGGATGGACACAGAAAATGTGAGGCTGTATAATTAATGCTGGATGCCCTTCGCAATGCTCCACGGAGGCCTTGATTACGGGTTTGTAAACTCCCGAGTCGAGTATTCTAACCTCTCGGCTACCGTGGTCTCCAAAATCTGTCCACCCCCATAATGGGGTAAAATAGTGACACATAAAATGCAAACACACACACTTTATGATATTAAGTAACCAGCACAAAATATGAGTCGAAGTCGCTAATATAAAGAAATAAAACGTGCAATAATATAATGTTTATTTTCCTATGCAGAGGACGAGGCATTTTAATCGACAATATGAGTAAATAATTCCATTAGGAGAGAGAGAGAGAGAGAGAGAGAGAGAGAGAGAGAGAGAGAGAGAGAGAGAGAGAGAGAGAGCATGTGATTTTACCTATATATGTATTTACTAGCATTATTTTGAAACTTATTTACCGAAGACCTTGGATAATTTCCAAAGAAACTAAGCATTCATAACATTATAAAAAAGAATATGTTGATATGGGAGGGGAAAGAGTTTCACCTTTGTAATTTGATGAGTCGATAAAACACATTTTATTCTCCTTACAGTGGCTTTTTATCGGCAGTCTGACAAGTTTTGATTACCCAACAGATCACATCATCTTGCTACGCCACTTATACAAGTTGCTTACATTACCATTAGTACACACAGGCACATGCATGCATGCATATATACATACATGCATGCATACATACATACATACATTCATACATACATACATACATACTTACATACATACATACATACATACATACATACATACATACATACATACATACATACATACATACATAATATATACATGCAGACACACACACACACACACACACACACACACACACACACACACACACACACACACACACACCTAGTGTTCACAGATAATGTGTTGGATATTGAAAAAATTGAGTATGAACCACCAATTGGAAAGAGTGACCACTGTGTGTTGTTGATGGAGTATATCATTGAAGATATTCTTCCTGAGAGTAGAGGCACTGAGGACATGAGGAGGAACTATCCGAAAGGAGATTACATCAAAATGAATGAGCTTTTTGCAGTTATTGACTGGAGAACCTTATTTTACAACAAATCTGTACAAGAAATGTATGACATCTTTTGTGAGAAATATGGGAAGATAGTAGATTGCTGCATACCTGTCACCAAAGTAGGTGTAATTCATGCCAGAGAGAAATGGTTCGATAATGGGTGTAAAAGAAATGCTGGAAAAGGTATAGGAGGAGAAAAAACATAAATGCCTGGCAAGCCTACAAAAGAGCAAGAAATGACTACCTAAGTAAAAGGAGAGAGGCAGAGAGAGACTATGAGAGGGACATCACCAGGAAGGCTAAAGAAAATCCCAAGCTTTTCCACAGCTTTATCAGAGGAAAACTGAAGGTAAAAGAACAGGATTTAAGGCTAAAGAGAGCGGATGGAAGCATCACTGAGACGGATGAAGAGATCTGCAAAGAATTGAACAAGGAGTTTCAGTCAGTATTTACAGTAGAAAATACCCCACCCCCTCAGATTGCAGTGATAGAAGCTCAAGGGCCGGTATTAGAGAACATCAACCTTACAGCCACAGAGGTATGCAAAGCGCTGATGGATTTAGATGTTCATAAAGCTACAGGTCCTGATGACATATCCCCTCATGTGCTTAAAAAATGCGCAAACACAATATCAGTGGCACTAAGTATCATATTTAAGGAGTTACTGGAGTCGGGGGAGATTCCAAGATGCTGGAAACAAGCAAATGTGATACCTATCTTCAAAAAGGGAAGGAGGGATACGGCTCTGAACTATAGACCAGTTTCCTTGACCAGTATAGTTTGCAAAGTTATGGAGAAACTACTAAGGAAACATATCTCTCTTCACTTGGAATCCTTCAACTTTATGTCAGTGAGGCAACATGGCTTCAGAGAAGGTAGATCAACAGTAACAAACTTATTAGAATTTTATGATGAGGTAAGCCAAATCTTACAGGAAAGAGAGGGCTGGGCAGATTACAAATTCCTAGACTTCCAGAAAGCGTTTGACACTGTTCCACATGGGAGACTTATTAGGAAGCTGCAATCAATGGCTAGAATAGGTGGAAATGTTTTGGAATGGATAAAAAACTTACTTAGAAGGAAGGGAACAGAGGGTTAGAGTAAGACACTCAGTGTCTGAGTGGAGTTCCACAGGGTTCAGTTTTAGGGCCACTTTTGTTCCTTGTATATGTAAATGACCTACCAGAGTCTGTAAATTCATTCATGAATATGTTTGCAGATAATGCAAAGATTGTGAAGAAAGTAAAAAACGAGAACAATGGTAGAGAACTTCAGGAGGATCTAAATAATCTGCATGAGTGGTCAGAAAAGTGGCTAATGAAATTCAATGCTTCAAACTGTAAGGTAATGAGAATGGGTAAAAGTGCAAGAAGGCCCAAGCTTGACTACTCGGTGGCTGGAGTACAACTTCAAGAGACAGAAAATGAGAGAGATCTAGGAGTAAACATACTGGCAGATTTGTCTCCAGAAATACATATAAATGGCATAGTAAGGGCAGCATATGCATTCTTATCAAATGTAAGGGTAGCCTTCAGGCACATGGACAAGGACATGTTCAGAAATATTTATGTAACCTATGTGAGGCCAAAACTCGAATATGCAGCCCCCTTTTGGAATCCGCACTTGAAAAAGCACCTAGCTAAGCTTGAAAAAGTTCAAAGACATGCCACGAAACTGGTGCCAGAAATACGCAATCTCAGTTATGATGAGAGGCTGAGGGAATTAGACTTACCATCACTCGAAGCTAGAAGAGTGAGGGGGGGTATGGTGACAGTCTTTAAATTCCTTCATGGTTATGATAGAGTGGATAGGGATCGATATTTTGATATGGCTGGCTCTAGAACTAGAGGTCATAGTTTGAAGCTTCGTAAGAAAACTTCTTTGCAGGATGTAAGAAAATACTTTTTCAGTGTAAGAGTAGTTGATAATTGGAATTGGCTAAGCGAGGAGGTAGTTAATGCTATCTCAATCCATAGTTTTAAGGACAGGTATGATAAGTATGACTAAGTCTAAAATGGAAGCGATCAGGAGACGGGAAGATACGAGCTTTGGGCTCTTTCCCGTAAACACAATTAGGTAATCACAATTAGGTAATCTCACACACACACACAAACGCACACACACACACACACACACACACACACACACACACACACACACACACACACACACACACACACACACACACACACATACCATCACTCGAAGCTAGAAGATTGCTCCGATTGAGGGGGAATATGGTGACAGTCTTTAAATTCCTTCATGGTTATGATAGAGTTCAGGTCGAGGGTTCGCGCCCCGTCACGTTCTGAAGTTAGCAAGGGCATGCACTCAGGGTAACGATTACACCTGCCAAAACAAGTCCCTCGCAAGAAGGCAGCCGTCCTAGGCCTTGGTAGAAAAGGGAGACCGTGACGTAAAGCCGGAACATGGTTATGATAGACTGGATAGGGATCGATATTTTTATATGACTGGCTTTAGAACTATAGGTCATAGTTTGAAGCTTCGTAAGAAAACTTCTTTGCAGGATGTAAGGAAGTACTTTTTTCGTGTAAAAGTAGTTGATAGCTGGAATTCTCTTAGCGAGGAGGTAGTTAATGCTACCTCAGTCCATAGTTTTAAGGACGGTTATGATAAGTATCACGAAGTACAAAAGAGAACCGATCAGGAGACGGGAAGATGCGAGTTTTGGGCTCTTTCCCGTAAGCACAATTAGGTAATCACAATTAGATAATCATACACACACACACACACACACACACACACACACACACACATATATATATATATATATATATATATATATATATATATATATATATATATATATATATATATATATATATATATATATATATATATATATATATATATATATATATGAATCATTTTTACCCCGACCAGGACTTGAACCTAGGACTTATAATTACTAAGCCAAGGCGCTACCAACTACACCACAGAAGGTTAAAAGGAAACAGACATTATAGCTTATATCTGCTATTCTAGGAATGAATGCATTTTATTTGAATGCCACTATGTTCATATTACAGTTTCCGTAACCTCACTCGTGGTTTTGTTTCCGCATTTAATTCAACTCCCAATCTCATTCGGGACGTAACAGTTATCAAATAAGCACATTACATACGTGAAAACATGAATCATTTTTACTCCGACCGGGACTTGAACTTAGGACTTATAATTATATGTTTATTTGGTTATTGTTGGGCCCGAATGAGATTGGGAGTTGATATAAATGCGAAAAGAAACCACAAGTGAGGTTAGGGGAAACTGTAATATGAACATAGTGGCATTCATTCCTAGTAGAGCAGATGTAAGCTATAAGGTCTATTAACTTTCTGAGGTGTAGTTGGTAGCACTTTGGCTTAGTAATTATAAGTCCTAGGTTCAAGTCCCGATCGGGGTAAAAATTATTCTTATTTTCACATATGTAATATGCTTATTTGGTTATATGTATATATATATATATATATATATATATATATATATATATATATATATATATATATATATATATATATATATATATATATATATATATCCTGTGCCCTGTGGGGCGGGCACAATATCAAAGAATAGCCTCACCGTATTCCCTGCGTGTCGTAAAAGGCGACTAAAAGTGGACGGGACGGGGGGACTGGGAATCCCCCCTTGTACCAACCTCCTGTGAGACGTCAAAGAAGAAGGGGAGTGGGGGGGAGAATAACTTCTCCCCAAACTGTTTTCCTTTTTTGATGTCGGCTACCCCCCAATTTAAGGTTGAAACAGCCAAGGTATATGTATGTATGTATATATATATATATATATATATATATATATATATATATATATATATATATATATATATATATATATATATATATATATATATATATATATATATATATATATATATATATATATATATATATATATATATATATATATATATATATATATATATATATATATATATATATATATATATATATATATATATATATATATATATATATATATATATATATATATATATATATATATATATATATATATATATATATATATATATATATATATATATATATATATATATATATATATATATATCTATGTGTGTGTGTGTGTGTGTGTGTGTGTGTGTGTGTGTGTGATTACCTAATTGTGATTACCTAATTGTGTTTACGGGAAAGAGCCCAAAGCTCGTATCTTCCCGTCTCCTGATCGGTTCCATTTTTAGACTTAGTGATACTTATCATACCTGTCCTTAAAACTATGGATTGAGGTAGCATTAACTACCTCCTCGCTTAGCGAATTCCAATTATCAACTACTCTTACACTGTGTGTGTGTGTGTGTGTGTGTGTGTGTGTGTGTGTGTGTGTGTGTGTGTGTGTATATATATATATATATATATATATATATATATATATATATATATATATATATATATATATATATATATATATATATATTAATTACACTGAACTGTTAACATACAGTCTAAAATGGAAGGAAAAGCCCATTAAATAAAACAACGAAAATATATACATATAAAGTACTTATTAATTTCGTGACCTAAGCTGGTCACCTTCTCAAAGTACAATCATAAGTCCTAGGTTCGAGTCCCGGTCGGGGTAAAAAATGATTCATGTTTTCACATATGTAATGTGCTTATTTGATAATTTCATGGCCCGAATGAGATTGGGAATTGAATTAAATGCTAAAATGAAGCCAGGAGTGAGGTTGGGGAATCTGTAATATGAACATAGTGGCATGCAGTTAGAATGCGTTCATTCCTAAGTATAGCAGATATAAGCTATAAGGTTAGATTCCTTTTAACCTTTTGTGGTGTAGTGGTAGCGCCTTGACTTAGTAATCATAAATCCTAGGTTCGAGTCCCGGTCGGGGTAAAAAATGATTCATGTTTTCCCATATTTAATGTGCTTATTTGATAATATATATATATATATATATATATATATATATATATATATATATATATATATATATATATATATATATATATATATATATATATATATATATATATATATATACTCGTCTTGATAAATCAGGAGGGAAACCTTCTAAATCCAAGTAATGTATTAGGCAGCATTAAGAATAACACGGGAGAGAATTTATTATGACTCTTTATTGCTACCCTTCATTTCAAGCAGATTTACTCGCACGCACTCCATCCAAATAAAAAAAAATATATAAATAAAAACAGAAAACAACAATAGAAAAAATTGTGTAGAAAACAATGTTTACTTCGATAAAGCAATTGCAGTGAGACACACCATTCTTATCAGATCTACGTCATATACCTTACTGAGGTCGATGAAATTAGAAGAAAAAAAAACGTGCCAGTGAAATTATAAACTAATTTTTTTATCTACCAAAGGCTACGAATTTTCCTCTGAATACATTTTATTTTATGGGCATAACACCGGGTCGGCAAGAAACTGCCATCGGGCAACGGTACAAGAAAATCATTAAGATGAAAAAGTAGCAGCTTAAGGACAAGCCAGATATATGAAAATGAAAAAAAAAATAGGAAAAGGATAGGATGAAAGAATAGTCGAAGTAAAGAAAACCTAGAAATATGGCTGGATGAGGCCGTAAAGTGATGATAGATCAGTTTTTGAAAGACATAAGGAAAAAGGGAGTTCCTAATTCTGGAGGTTGAGGGAAAGAAGTTGTCACTTCACCGACCTATCAACGTGTTACAGATCTCCACACAGTACCTGTGTTACAAGGCCACTTGACGTGTGTAGCACGGCCTCGCTAGAAGGAAGGTGTGCAGTTTTCCAATTCATAAGAGCAGCGATGGAGGTAGTAACAATAGATAAGCGAAGAGAAAGAGAATCTAGATTGAAATTAAGATAAGGGTATTTCATGACTTGAACCTTCTTTGACTCTATTTTGCCAAGAAAATTAGTATAAGAAAAAACACTCTTGTCGTGAGGACAGTATTTTAAGCAGGGACGCATAAGACCTTTGTAGATTTTTAGTAAGTGAGAAGAGAAGTAATGATGGAAACGCAACAGAACTCAATTTATTAGATGTTGCTTTTGAAATTTGATTTAAGTGACTCCACAGAGTTAAGTTAATGGCTATCTAAATTCCTAATATTTTAATAGAATTAAGAGGAAAAATTTCTTTGTTTTCAGAGAAAATAGGGGTATCAGAAGAAGAGGAAAATAAAGAAATAGAAACGGTGTCATGGAGGCATTATGTAGTAGAATGATGTGTTCGTATATATATATATATATATATATATATATATATATATATATATATATATATATATATATATATATATATATATATATATATATATATATATATATATATATATATATATATATATATATATATATATATGCCTGCCTTGAGCTATGGAAGCTGGAGCTACCTCCACTACCCGGAAGTGGATCGCCAAAAATAGTAAACATTGAGTTACTGAGATTGGAAGACGGGCTGTGACAACGTCCACGTGATCATTGACTCTGGTGCACCAGAAAAACTCTCCCAGGAAAACAGACATCATTGCAAGCAGTCAGTCACAAGATTACAGGCTATACGAGAACGCTCAAGGTTTTTACTCTATCAACTGATGGCATGATAGGTTTTCATTGTTTCAACAAACTTTTAATTTGTTGGCTTATTCTGTACTATTACCCGTCGTTTTTTAATGCTCATTAGCAAAAGTTATGTGCCGCCCTCTGTGTGTGTGTGATATATATATATATATGTATATATATATATATATATATATATATATATATATATATATATATATATATATATATATATATATATATATATATATATATATATATATATATATATATATATATATATACATATAGTATAATGTCCAAGGTTCACGTAGTAATAGCCTTCCAACCATTAGATCAATTGGCCAGAAAATCCTCTCTCCAACCGGCTAAGTCTTCTCCATCTTTACATTTAATCCTTTGATGTCTCTAAATCGGATCGGATCCTATAACTGACTCTCTCTCTCTCTCTCTCTCTCTCTCTCTCTCTCTCTCTCTCTCTCTCTCTCTCTCTCTCTCTCTCTCTCTCTCTCTCTCTCTCTCTCTCTCTCTCTCTCTCTCTCTCTCTCTCTCTCTCTCTCTCTCTCTCTCTCTCTCTCTCTCTCTCTCTCTCTCTCTCTCCCTTCATCTTCTGTTGGTCTTATTATATAAAGAGCCATCATAATAAAGTTATTGTATATTGTATGTATTTTTATTTTTTAAGGAAATCCGAGAAAGAAAACACTTGGAGGGAGACAATTGAAAGCAGCATATAAAAGAGCTCAAACTTGAGATGAATTTTAGCTATTCAGAGGACACCTGAACATATGTACTATGACATCATTTTATTCAAGAAAGTGTTTCTCTTGAACTTAACAGCAGTGAATACAACGATCCGTGAA
This sequence comes from Halocaridina rubra, assembly GCA_037179515.1. Taxonomy (NCBI): domain Eukaryota; kingdom Metazoa; phylum Arthropoda; class Malacostraca; order Decapoda; family Atyidae; genus Halocaridina; species Halocaridina rubra. The sequence goes on along the minus strand of JAXCGZ010021119.1, from coordinate 4,184 downwards.
CAATGACCTCGCTAAAGCTGAGATCTTCTGTTTCAACGTGTTTCACCCCTATGTCACGAAATGGCATTTCTCTTCGAGATTTAGTGTCATTAAAACGCAATCATCAGTTAGTCAATTGTCGTTCAGCGTATATCGCCAAAGACTTGAAGGCCGTATATCAGGTTGTACAGAAATGCAAGAGAAAATTATGTAAAACAGAGTGCCTGTAGCCAATCGGAAATATTTATTTTCAATAGAAAAAACTTGAATGATTTCGTTCAGCTTTCTTATTGCCGAATGTACACTACTGCAAGGCATAATCCTCACATGAGTACTATTAAAAATTATTAAAAGAAACATTAGACCAAATTACGTCCCCATAAAAAGTTGAAAAATATGCAACTCATTCTCTGTTTTTCTTTTTCGTAAGCCATAAAAGGCATCATGCTGTTCTAGTGTACATTGAAAATGATAATTTTTATCTGAGCATTTTGCTTCCATGTTAACTATTATATATTGCTTACTTTTGAATTAAAAAAAAAATGAAAAAGCAGGACACAAAAAGAAAAGAGAGCACATCGAAGAAATACACTGAAACTTCTCATATAATGAGAATGTTCTAACTTAATGGAGATCCTCTAAAATAGCGTCAATTCAACTTGGTATCTTTTGTATGGATCACTGTGAGTCAAAATGTAGTCACACGTAAAAATCCGCGCTAAGCTAGAATGACTGAAATTAATTTCTCTCTCTCTCTCTCTCTCTCTCTCTCTCTCTCTCTCTCTCTCTCTCTCTCTCTCTCTCTCTCTCTCTCTCTCTCTCTCCGTTCATATGCATGCATGTATTGTTTAGGTAACTGCATGGCACTGCAATTACCTCATGATAAATTAATGGGCAGAAACGAACAAGTCAGTAAATAGGACGTACCCATTAAACAAAAGATTTCAAGTTGGGAAATGACGAAACTGGTATTCGCGAGTTCAATCCCTCCGCGATGCGTTAGGATTCCATCTAGCCTTAATGTCCCACTTCCAACCTCTCTGCATTAATCGCTTTCCGATGGGGACTAACTATGACATATAAAAGGTCCAAAGAAAACCTAAAAAAAAAAAATCATCATGATACTTTGTAAAGGAACAGTACAGTACAGACCTAAAAACATGCATCATATTTTGAGAGTTTAATATTATTATACCTCATCCATTTATGGATGTAAGAATAATGTCGTTCATCTTTGTGGATAGCCTCGATTATTATCTTCATAAGCAATATCTCGAATTTTTCGTACCATTTACCTCAACCCTTGGCCTCAATTTCGTGTTTGCGAGAGATCATCATCTCAGGCAAATTAGTTAATCTCAGAAGCATGTAAAACTTTGCTTAAAATCTTTTGCTATAGCCCCTGCTGTTAGCTCCCAGAAGATTATGCTGTGGAGGAAATGTTAGTAGAAAATGTTTAAAACGGTGCACTAGGCAAGTGAACCATTTAATGTGTCTCGGGTTCCTATTATTTTGCGCTACCACTGAGCCATCGTGGCCACAGTGGGTGAAGGAGACTAATAAAGCATATAATAATCGCCATACGCAAATACAGATAGATTCGGGCGTATGGATGGCATAAATAAAAGACTCAGAACAGAGAAGAGCCAATAGTCCGCTAAACAATTAAATAATCAGAACAGAATATGACGAAGCCCAAAATGGA
>JAXCGZ010021118.1:75000-78323 GCA_037179515.1 Halocaridina rubra | reverse complement strand
CTCTCTCTCTCTCTCCTCTCTCTCTCTCTCTTACGTAAGGGTATATCTAGAGTGTAAGTGCTATCTCTCTCTCTCTCTCTCTCCTCTCTCTCTCTCTCTCTCTCTCTCCTCTCTCTCTCTCTCTCTCTCTCTCTCTCTCTCTCTCCTCTCTCTCTCTCTCTCTCTCTCTCTCTCTCTCAATACTTTGTATCAGGTGTTTCCTTTCCGTCAATTATTTGTAGCTATAGTTAAGAGCAAATATGGGTAAGAAAATATTCAGTGCAGGATTAAAGAAAAATAATTATAATTGTTCAAGATTTTAGTTTCAAGTACAAGTTAGTTGTGTAATATATTTGTATATATAAGATTTATTTGTGTATCAGTATATTTATATATATTTATTTATTTATTTACCCCTGGCTGGAGAAGCTGAAAGATATGATGATGATTTATTTATATAATTATATATTAAATATATTAGATATATGCAATGTTTTGCTGGATTATATATTTATTATGAAAGGTTGCCTCCGTCCTGAGGAAATAAGAGCTAAAAATCGAAAGTGTTTTTGTTATATGGTGTGCCAGCAGTTGTTACGTCTAGGAAAACCATTCCATTTTCCCAGTGCCAGATAAAAGAGGGCCATTGTTGTTGTTGCCGCTGCTGTTATTATTGTTGTAGATTATAGTTCACTTTCGTTTAATTATTGCATCTTTTTTGTGCAACGCTTTTCTTCTATTTATAGTTTTTTTTATGTCTGTTTCCGTTTTCTGTGTTTGTTTTCCAGGTATAAGTACACAAAAAGGTATATTTTTTTTCTTTTTTAATTTATTTTCAAAATATAATCACGCTAAAAGCTGTTTTTTTTCCTTCTTTTTTGCTCGTATTCATAGCTTTGATATCAAAATATTATTCGCAAAATGAAAATTTTTCTCTTTTTTTTATTATTATTTTTACTGTTTTCGATTTTTTTTTCAATAATAATGATAATAATAATAATAATAATAATAATAATAATAATAATAATAAATGGGGTGGAGCGAGGGGACCGGGAATACCCATTTTTCTTCCTGAAAAGAGTTAAGATATTTTGCTTTGACTCGACCATCGCTTTATAATATATATATATATATATATATATATATATATATATATATATATATATATATATATATATATATATTTAAAGTAAATATTTATATAAAGGACTTGACGCAAAAATTTCAGTTAATGCCTTCTGTAAATAACGAAGACCATTCTTTCTAGAGTAAATATATCTTCCATATATCCTACGAGCTAAGAAAGAGAAATGTTGAAAATATTTTATATTGAATTAATATAAATTACTGTATTTTATACCGTTTAACGATACTTAAGCATTTACAGAAGGTATTGAGAGAGTCTTTTTTTTATATATATTTTTTTTAAACATTTAGAAATTATTTTGTCTCTCACATATTCCATACTACTCCTTGAGGGTGAGTCTGATTTCTGTGTCATTTCTTGAGATGGGCGTTAGATTCATTTTATATGAAAAAAAAAATCTACTAAAAGCCGGTTTTGCGTCACGGACTCCCTTTTCTATTAATGGGTTGCCTTCTTTCAAAGGCCTTGTCTAGGCAGATGTAATCGTTACCCTGAGTGCATGCCCTTGCTAACCTCAGACCGTGGTATCAGGTACCCAAAGATAAGTGACACTTAAATCGGCAATCAACAGGGAAATAACGCTGATTTCCTTTAAATTTAGCCCTGTAGTTTATAACTTGTGTTTTCTGAAGATGGATGTGTTCTATGCAGTGCCCAGTTCCGATGAGGGGTGTTTTATTTTATTATTTTTTGGCCCGTTCTGGTGTCACAGTAAAAAAAAAAAGTCTAGTTGATCGTTCTCTGCCTCTTATACTCATTCTTTCTCTATTTATGCATTTTCATTCTTTCTTTCTATTTATCTAGTTTCTCTTTCTGTCTCTCTTTCTTTGTGTCTTGGAGATGGGTGGGTTCTAGCCTCGTGTGGAGGTGAGCGCCCTCTGTCTCCACTATTTCATTCTCTCCTTTTCTCTTAAGGGGGGTTTACACGGTCAAACGGTTCGTCGAACGCGGTTCGACAGACAAGTGTTTGAAGTGATGTTCGAACGTGTGAACGGGGTATTTGGTTGTCGAACACGTTCCGTGTTCGACAACCAAATACCCCGTTCACACGTTCGAACATCACTTCAAACACTTGTCTGTCGAACCGCGTTCGACGAACCGTTTGACCGTGTAAACCCCCCTTCACTCTGCAGTTTCATCTTTCCTTCTCCTGAGGTAAAGACAAGACTACCACCTCCGTGTGCCCTGCTGTTTTTAAATTTCGATTAAATAGGGCGGAGAGAGGGGATTGAGATTTCCTCCCTTTATTATTTTCCTCCTTCTAAGAAAAAAGTTTGATTTGACTTGACCACCCCACTTATAAGGGGGATTATGACTCATGTGTATGCATGTGCGTTTGATTCGGTTTTACGTCTCGAACTCCCTTTTCTACTAAGGGCTAGGACGGATGCCTTCTTGCGAAGGACTTGCTTTGGCATGTGTAATCGTTACCCTGAGTGTATGCCCTTACTAACCTCAGTCCGTGAGGGGGCGCGAACCTCGGCCTGCCGACACAGAGTCGCGGACGCTACCATGTAGCCACGGAGACTATATGCATGTGCGTTTATGGTATCATTATTTATTAATTAGGAAGTTGATATATTTATTTATTTATTTCAACAGGAGGGTTCACAATCTTTGCCCCATCGGACGCAGCATTCACTCTTTTGCCCAGATCGGCCGTCACTCAACTACAGAATAACACGGATAAGTTACGCGAGGTCGTCCTCTTCCACGTGGTTCCAGGAATTGTTAGACTGGAAGACTTGAGAAATAATCTTATGCTTAATTCGGCTTCTCCCAAAGGTCGTAAACTGAGGGTCAATGTTTATCAGCATGGCAACGATGAACAGGCAAGTTGAATCACTAACACTGGTACTAGTAGCGCCTAATGCACATTGATGGATTGTCAGTCGTGTAGTAGGCTCGAATCCTGGTCAGGGTAAATATATGTCAGTAGTAGGTGAAAATTGTAGTGTTACACCGTTTTCGTTAATGAGAAAAATATTGTTTTGGCTTTATCTCTTCCAATAGAAAAAAAATGCAATATTACTGTTATGCCCAAACTAGTAATAAATTTGATAATTTTAGTATATAATAGTGTAAATATATTTCTGTCTCATGAGTTATTTCTTTAAAAAATTAAAGCACTTAAGCTGTTTTAGATATATTTTAGTATAGAGTGTCGAATCTATTGCAGAAAAAGATATTTCGTTTT
>JAXCGZ010021118.1:45000-70000 GCA_037179515.1 Halocaridina rubra | reverse complement strand
TCCCAGAAATTGTATCTTCGCAGGTCGTTTGGCTGGTGTTGGCATAGCGGCAAACGTTTTAAAACACGACATCATTGCTAAAAACGGCGTCATCCACGTCATCGACACTGTATTAAGGCCAGAGAAGGAGACCCCAATATGTGGACATTTTTAGGTATAGAGCTGTTAATCAAAATTTGAACTCTTAAGTAGTATTTGTTGTTAACACATCTCCACATTCGTTATTTACTTCAAATAATTTGTATATCTCCGGGTTTAAATGTGGCTTTCAAGTTGGATATTCATATACAATGTACTGTATATCTTTTAAGAGGCTCATTCAATTTTATATTATGAATTTATCATTTCTTGATGAGGTCTATAAAGGATGTTAATAAATAATCTTATCTCATGCAGAATTGATAAAACAAAGAGATATACAATATATTACACCTCTGGAAGGACTCACAGGACTCTTAAATATTAGCAATGGCTTTCCTACTATTTAGAGGAGCTGTGTCCAGTTGTTTGTTGAAAGAATAGTAACGTTTAGCGTACTTGTATATACGTGTAGTGTATTTGGAAGAAATTATATTTTTTGTGCTATATAGTTTTAAGTACTTGCTTCCTATGTATGATTACATGATCTTATATCCCAGAAGGGGGTCAGATCATTTTTATAGCTCATGTACAGTAGTTGTTTAAGTTAATGTTGAGTATGTTTTATAATACGGCCCCCTTTAATTAACACAGCCTCTATGGCCATTGTGTAGCGCATAAAAATACCTTAATGATGCGATAAGAGCTGTAGTTATTTGTAATTCTACAGTTGTTAGTCCAGAGTTAAACGACAATATTGTTTGTTATGTTTTGCACCGAATAGACCATCACTATATTTTGACTTAAAGTATTAAGAACTTAAGCTGAACAACTAAAAGTAAAAGAACTGATTATATTATTATCTTGATAAGTTTGGACTAACTATTTTGTTGTAATTGATATTAATAGTCTAGAGCACAGTATAAAAACTACTACACTAACTTTTACTAACAGTACAGTATACTAATTTAAATCATTGTATTGTAAGAATTAACACTACTTTTTATGAGAAAATTACTTTTGTCTAGTTTGATAGACAGTCAAAGTTTACGTGTGTAGATGGAATTGATGTTTTATTTGTACTTCACTTAGATTTTTAAAGAAAATTATTTGTGATACCCAAAAGGTTTTACTTACTTCCAGCTCAGTTCTTGTACTACCTCCTCTTTTAATCACTTATTAGGAAGCTGCAATCAATGGCTAGAATAGGTGGAAATGTCTTGGAATGGATAAAAACTTACTTAGAAGGAAGGGAACAGAGGGTTAGAGTAAGACACTCAGTGTCTGAATGGAGAAGAGTTAGTAGTGGAGTTCCACAGGGTTCAGTTTTAGGGCCACTTTTGTTCCTTGTATATGTAAATGACCTACCAGAGTCTGTAAATTCATTCATGAATATGTTTGCAGATGATGCAAAGATTGTGAAGAAAGTAAAAAACGAGAACAATGGTAGAGAACTTCAGGAGGATCTAAATAATCTGCATGAGTGGTCAGAAAAGTGGCTAATGAAATTCAATACCTCAAAATGTAAGGTAATGAGAATGGGTACAAGTGCAAGAAGGCCCAAGCTTGACTACTCGGTGGCTGGAGTACAACTTCAGGAGACAGAAAATGAGAGAGATCTAGGAGTAAACATATTGGCAGATTTGTCTCCAGAAATACATATAAATGGCGTAGTAAGGGCAGCATATGCATTCTTATCAAATGTAAGGGTAGCCTTCAGGCACATGGACAAGGAAATGTTCAGAAATATTTATGTAACCTATGTGAGGCCAAAACTCGAATATGCAGCCCCCTTTTGGAATCCGCACTTGAAAAAGCACATAGCTAAGCTTGAAAAAGTTCAAAGACATGCCACAAAACTGGTGCCAGAAATACGCAATCTCGGTTATGATGAGAGGCTGAGGGAATTAGACTTGCCATCACTCGAAGCTAGAAGAGTAAGGGGGGATATGGTGACAGTCTTTAAATTCCTTCATGGTTATGATAGAGTGGATAGGGATCGATATTTCGATATGGCTGGCTCTAGAACTAGAGGTCATAGTTTGAAGCTTCGGAAGAAAACTTGTTTGCAGGATGTAAGGAAATACTTTTTCAGTGTAAGAGTAGTTGATAATTGGAATTCGCTAAGCGAGGAGGTAGTTAATGCTACCTCAATCCATAGTTTTAAGGACAGGTATGATAAGTATCACTAAGTCTAAAAATGGAACCGATCAGGAGACGGGAAGATACGAGCTTTGGGCTCTTTCCCGTAAACACAATTAGGTAATCACAATTAGGTAATCACATACTGTATCGCCCTTCTTCCTTACTCGATGATGAAATAAATTTCTCTGTGTCCAGTTTTCATTCGGTTTCCAGATAATTTATTCTCTAGTAAATTCTCTTGTGTATAGAGACTAAATCTTTTAGTTATATAATGTCAGTGTTTTTAGGCATTGCTTTAGAAAAAACACATACTGTATAGGTATAGAATGTCTCAGATTATTATAAAGTTTGAATGATATTTTATTGTGTAAATGGTATTGCAAATAGAACCATCATTATTGGCACTGTTATAAGATTTCTATGAGTCATGTAAAGAAGGTTAACCCAGGGTGCTCTAGGGTTACTCGCCTTTGCGAGGTAAATCCCCTAATCTAACCTAACCATTTACAAGGCTCTTTAAATTTACATTAGGTTTTGGGGGTTACTTCTCTTTACAAGATTCCTATTTACTTTGAAAAATTAATGGATGAGTGTATTTGTATTCAAGCTAATCATCAAAAGATATATTTTGCATGCTTTGCTATGTAAAGGGTTTTATTATGGAATAAATTATATTTTCTTTTTTGATTTGCTTGCGACATAGAATTTTTGTCTTATGAGTAACTATGGGACTGTATTGTACCAAAGTTTAGATTTTAACTATGTTTACCTAATGAATATTTTTTTCTCCTACTGTGTACTTATGTAAAGTATTATTTAACCTTAGCAGGATAATGGTTGTTGTAGTGATATATGATCAGGTAAAGATGTGTAATATTTGATGGCAAGGTAGTTCTTACCACTCTGCCATTCACACAATATGAGATTTGTTAAAAGAGGTATGTAAATTTCCTGCACTGTTGTATTTTAACTTTGGATGAATAGTGTATATTGTGTCACCAACCTTGTAATATAGTAATGTATTCGTTGCTATAGTGATTTCTAATAGTGGTAGAACTTTGTGAATCTTAATGATATAACAGTCTGTGCCCTGTAACCATGGATATGATATTTGAGATTTGTTGAAGAAAGTATCTAAATTTAAGGATAAGGATTTGAGTGCAAGTTATTTATGGTTTTATAAATACTATTTAGTTTTCAGTTGTACTCGTTCATGTTTGAAGTACATTCAGTTAATATTTTACAGTATGGTATAATGAAAATTTCTTTCATATAAATGCAGATTTTATTGCTTAAAGTTTTTATTTTGACAATTACATGGACACGGTTTTTCGTGAATTTCATGAAGTGGATTGTACTTTTGTTTTGACAAAAACCACAAAAGGGGCCTCTTCCTAGTTTGTTATTTTATAGGACTTTGAATTATCTAGATTGAAAATTAATTATGGCACGTGTGATGTCAATTTTCCTTTGAATTTACGTTGCCATAAATGTTTATGAGATTTTTTAGTAGTTTTCTCTCATGTGTTTTGATTAATGCCTTTTATTTTAGCCCTTGATGTCTATTATTATACCGTAAAATACCATACTGGTGAAATAAATGTTGGTGACAAACTAAATATATACTAACATCTCAATAACAGTATTAAAGGTAATTTGGACAATTGGTTTGGCAATTTGCCAAATTACTGCTTTACTGTTCTTACAGTACTCTGAAGGTTTTACCTCAAGGGGGCAAAATTTATGCTAAATTTATAATTATAGCTCCTGTTTTTATCTATAATAAAGATTGTTACTACTAACTGCTATATAGTGATGGTTTTTGTATTTTGAGATATTTTCATAATATGATTTTGCATAGGTAATTTTATGTACTAAGTAATTAAATAGATTAATTTTGAATTCATCTCGGTACCACTGCATTACATAAGTGATTTCCTAGAACTGTAGTATTGTAGAGGTATTTTGAATTTTTTTTCCTAAAATATTGTTGTGCATATGATTTTCTGTTAATGTAGTATAGTAGATGTATTTAATTCATCTTTGAAAATACTTGCAAGTTATTTTTTCTAACTATAGTAGATATATTCTTGAATACCTCTCTTGCTTAACTAATTTGTCAGATATTTTCATTACTGTTTTGATATGTGTGAAAGAATGTATTAATATTAGAAAAATAGTAATTCATACTAAAATAACTTTGACTCTATGTATATACCAAAAAACTGCTTCTACAGGTCTACTTTCTAAGTACAAAAAATTTTTGTTCTTGCAGGCAGGTTTCCTGTAAGCTATAATTCTAAGCATATATCTATTTTAAGTAAATACTGTACAGTATTTCAAGCGTATGGCAAAATGGGAATTTGCAACTTATACTAATGAAATCACACTTGTGGCTTCATTGAGTAAATTTCATCTATGTGTAATTTTTTTCATTTGTAGCTGTCTTGCTGTTTTCAGCATAATAGGGTATCATTGCAAAAATTTATATTTTCTAGTATTTACTATTGTGCAGTCAGTGATCACTTAAGGGGTTTATAAATTTCGTACATTGTTTTATATGAAGTGTTTTCTAGAATTAAACATAACGTGTAGGTAGCAAGGTGGCCACAGCTGTAAGAGAGAACGGAGGTACTAGGGTTTCAACACACCTCACATATCCATGCCTCCTCTTAGAAAGGAAGGGATTGGGTCCACTATGCTCCCTTATCTCCTCTAGCCACTATCTGCAACACTAATGAGTTTACAAGGTTGATGCTGTTTTTCCTCCATCCCTAGGTAGATCTCATTGGTCACCTCTTATGACATACATGCATTAAGTGTTGAAGCATTAGTTCTTCCTCACCAGAGCTATTGCTTTTAGTCACATTCATACAAGGACTATGAATGTAAAAGTTTTTAAGGAATATGATTGAGTTTTTTTCCACCTAATTAAGTGCATCACTTTTAGTCGCCTCCCTCAGCAATCAGGGTATATAAGGGTGAAAATTTTCTCCCTCATTCCAGAGTCATGATCATATATAGCAGCTTGAATGCAAATTTTTTATGAGTGTTGTACCTGGACAGGCCCGGACACCAAGAAAACATTTTATCATAAGTATGAGAAAGAAAGCAAAGAGAAACAGAGATGGGGAATGTTGTGGCTTGTTAGATGTGAAGTGATAATAAGAGATGTGTTATGAATGCACTAGAGTATTTGGTGTAGATATAGGTATAGGAAAAAGACCGTAACTGAAGGAAAACTTAACATCGGGCTATCCTGGCCAGCCTGTTCAAGTCAAAAAGACTTATTCAGTTTTAGTATCGTAGTTGGCAGCTGGTGCCATGGGCCAACATACTATATGGATACCATACTCTGTCATGGTATGGTACCAGTTAAGCTCACCATTATATTTAGTTTTATAGTGCTACAGTCTATAATGGCTAGCTGGGGCTAGGAGACTACTAATATTCCCCATGTCAGCCAAGTGTGTCGTGGGTTGCGGTTGAGACTGATAAAGAAGCTGGGATCTGACAGCACCTCCCTCCAAGATACAATTCCAGTTACAACAAAACTATTTAAACTGATAGTCTTCTTAAAGATGCTGTACTAATATTTTCATTAGCTCTTTACTGAAATGGGGAGTGTACTTCATAATAAAATATTTATAATACAATAGTATAGAATCGGCTCGAAAATAAAGAATATTTTATGCTGTTATTCACTAGCACTGTTGCATACATTTAATGTTTAGTGAATAATTGTTTTATGTATATTATGAATATTCTCTTGTAACTGTAGCTGAATAATGATGATAAATACTAAGAGTACATTTAAGATACATTTTGTATATTTTGTATTTTTTTTTAATAAAAAAATTTATTTGTTACCTGATCCTCTTTTTGTTTATTACAATTAAAAACTCATCCCATTCTTAAATATCATTCATATTATAGCTGTATTTTTAAGTTAATTATTTCAATAATTTATCTAGGGCTCTGGTGAAGGATAGTGAATCTGTGAAATGTTCATGCAAGACATGTTAAAAAAAACATGTTGTGGATAGCTGGATATTGCAAGGCATAGAAAATAAGGCTTCACAATACAGTCAATAAGGTAAGACCAGTTTCTTTTGCATAACATCTTGAAAGTTGAAACAGAATATTATTGTATTAGGTCATTTTGTAAATTTCGCTAAAAGCTTTGGCCAAGACATTCTACTGTGCCGATTAAGTTGGTTCCACATAAGATTCACTTGTTTTGGCAAGATTGAATATTTGGGTTACGATGTATTATTATCATTCTTTGAGTTTATGTATGAGTTGTGTTATCATACCTTCTAACTTGGGCCTCTGTCAGTGCCATTTCTAAGTGGAACACCTATTGCGAAAGCTCTTCATGAGTCCTCTATATTAGTTTATAAAGAAATAATTTTGGGAAGGGATGAACATTGTGCTGTGCAGTTCACCCAAGCTCAGTCAGTCCCATTTCTCTAATTTTTTTCTATGCTGTGCATGACACAGTGGACGAGTAGCTTTGTAACTAGCTCTAATTTTTTTTTTTGTGACACCGGGACAGACAAAAACACTGCCCTCATCAATAATGCCGGGCACGAAGAAAACATTAATCCAAAGGAAAAGAAAAAGGTTACGGACAAGGCAGAGACGAGGTAATGATACACAGAGGAGAAAGACAGACTGAAAGAATAGTCAAGGTACTGAAGACCTAGATATGGCAGGATTAGGCCCTTAGATGACAGTAGATCTGCTTTTTGATGAGTGATAGGTTATAAGAATTGGGATAGACAGAAGGAGGGAGAGAGTCCAGTCTGGAGGTAGATGGGAAGCAGCAGTTGCTGTACCGACCAATGCGCGAGTTACAAATCTCCACATGGTACCTATGAGACGAGGTCACTTGGCGTTTTACGCGGCTTCGGCAGTGGTGGAGGGATGCAACTCACCAATTCATCAGAGCAGCGATAGAAAAGAGAAATTGATGATACCTTATGGCGAAGAGAGAGAGAATCCAGATTAGAAGTAAAAGAAGGATCATTAATGAGTCTGACTGCCATAGATTCAATCCTATCAAGGAGATAAGTATAAGAAGAAGCGCCCCAGATGTTCGACCAGTATCCCAAGCAGGGACAGATAAGACCCTTATAGATTTTAAGTAACTGAAAAGAGTTAATGACGAAAATGAAAGAGTTCCCCAATTTTTTGGATGCAGATTTTATATTCACCTAAAGCTAAAGGCGCTTTGAGGCAGAAAAAGCTCTCTGTTGGAGGTGTAGCCAGCCTGTAATCAAGTCTCTCCCTCTCATAAAAGAATAAAAAAAAAAACACTTCCAGCCTCAATGTCATATTGCTGATTTGCTTTTCAGGCAGTGAAGGGATTTACACTCCAGTTCACAGGTAGCTAGGAAAAATATGGTATCCACTTTGTCATTGTTCCCATGTGAGCTATCAGCATTTATCTTTAATCCTTTATCTCTAATGCATGAAGATTATACTCCTTGATAGCAGATAAGTTATTTCTGCATAAATCTCTTCGCTAGCATATTTTTTCCAAAAATTTTTGTAATTATAGACAAATTAGGTGAGAAAAAATCAAGAGAAGTCATTTTTGATGTTAGCGAATTTAAAATGAACACAAAAATACTGAGAGAACTGACATGGCCTAAAATATTTGTTCTAAGTGTATTTTCTGATATGATATATCGTCCTTGCCAAATTATGTCAGGCAGTCAAAAACGAGATATTTCGTCCTTGCCAGAAAACAGGATGGTATTCTCTCACCTTTCCCAAGTCCAGCAGAACAGCTAATTGCTTTTACTGACACCCATGTTTCACCAAGTAATTGATTGTTCATTAAGGGGATTATTTTTTAGATTCTGTGCACTTGCTAATGGCAGTCTTCTTCATGTAAGCAACCCTGCTGGTTGATGCATTTGTTTAATCTTAAGTTTTTATTTCTTAGCTCATGTACGTTAACACTTAGAAAGTGTTTAGGAAATAAGCCATTTGCATGTTCAAGTTCTCTGCCATTCATTTTGTGGAAAAAAAAAATCTTAGGAAATTACCAGCTTCATGTTCTCCTTTCTCACCATAACCCTGAGTAGATAGTTCTCTATCTGTCAGTTGGCTGACCATGTATGAAGCTCCTCCACCCATCAAAGGGCTGCTGGGGACTGAGGGCCATTACATTTTGGTCAGCCATGCGTTGCTTGAGCAAAGAGGTTTTCTTCCAGTGTCTTGCTAGGACTATCCTGGAAACCCTCCCCATTTATCCGGGCTTGGGACTGGCACTAAGCTAAGCTGGCCTGCTTAACCCAGTTCTTTCAATAAGCAGGGAATGTTACTGTGGAATTTTCTCCCATGTCATCAGCGATATCCCTTTTATGATGCTCCTACAAAATATGGCCTTCCTAGTGGATAACCACCTTGATGTGGTGAGGAGGTTTGTGTGACCCAATGATTCCGAGAGCATAGCTGGCGAAAACATTAGCTTCTGGCAGGGTCACCCTTAGCAACAAGGTTAAAGATGAGGTTCCAGACTAAGAAAGATATACCAGTCCAAGAAATATCTAACTTTCAAGTCCTCATCAGTGGACCAGGCGGATGAAGTTACTTCTAACTCAGCGGCTGTGAAAGTGGTTGAAAATTACAGCAGATCTATCATCTCCAGGCATCTTGGTTTCCTGGCCATTGGAATTAGCTTTGTGATTTGTGAAGTATTGCATGGCTTTTGGAGTGCAACATATAAGCAAATGTTAAACAAAAGTCCATAGATAACTGAAAGAAGTGAGATAACTGCAGCAACGACAACATAGGGGATACAAATGTGGAATGCTTACTATCCTCATTCAGGATAAAAGCAATGTTTAATGTGTCACAATTAGTCCCCATTCAAATGGAGGTGGATTCAGACATGTTGGAGCTACGGAATTTAGGCTAGTTGCCCTTCCTATTGCCCCGCTTTGGGCTTCATCCTCTGTTAGTCACTTTCTAACTTGCTCTAGGATAGTACTAGCCAAAATTCTCTTATTACATTTCTGGTTTTATTCTGTAGTCATGTACCCCAACAACTCTTTACAGTTTACAATGCTCTTCTTACAGGAGGCTCCATACAGTACATTTCTACACAAAATATGAATGCCTGGAGGTATGAATATATAATTTTGTCTCAGTATTTTTAGTGAATTGTAAGAGGCAACAAAAAGGAATAGAGGAAGTAAGAGCTGGCAGTCCTTCCATCCCTGAAATTTTTCATTTGCAACAGAACACGAGAAAGGGTGAGGAAGGGCAAGTTTGACGAAGCCTTGCCGCCTTGCCTTTCTAGTTCATTTTTGTCAACTTTAGCAACTCTAGCTTTACCAGGATATGGTGTCTTGTTGAATAAAAAATAATTCTTTTCATTCTTAATGCCACACCTAATATCTGGGGATAACTTTTTTCAATAAGGTCAAAAAATTACAAATACAATAATACTTATTAAAAACCTCTTATGTATTGTAAAGAATTGTATTCATATAAAATGTCAAACAAACTGAGGACCATTAGGTAGATTTTTACATTATCTCTATTGTACATATTGGAATACTCATAAACACAGTACATCCATTCTTCCTTGTCCTTACTTTATATATTTGACAAAATGTATAATTAAGATTACTGGCAGTGAAACCTTTCCATTCACAAAAGTTGTCCCGCATCTTATGCAAAAAAGTTGGTTTCACCATTAAAATGAAAGGCATAAGTTGAGTGAATTCAAAACCCTATTTTAAAGTTGTCAGTGTTTTACATATGACATATTTCCAACCTCCCATAACTGTAATGTACTTAAGATTTACCTAATGCAGTTTGAATTACATGTACAGTATATGAAAAATAGTACAGTAGTTTTGTTAATATAACAAATATCAGTAAACAGGATTGGTACACATCTATCTCAACATTCAGCAATTCATCATAAAATATTTCCATGGGCATGTTACGAGTATCCCGTACATGCTGCACAATAAAATAAGTGTAAAAACAAGGAATTTAATTACAATAGTAAATTTTAAGAGAAAAACGTACCAGTGAACAGGTTTAAGAAGCCTTAATATGAATAATACGTGTATCAGAATAAAATGTTTTCATGACTGTGGTTAATTAATTGTATATGCTATTAATAAATTGTACATGTTATGTATAATAAATGCACACATAATAACTATAGCAACACTTGTCTGTCTTGCAGATCTTAATAATTTATAATTGTAATTATAATTATCATGTTTTTACATATATTTTACTGTGCAGCCTTGTATATTTATAATACAATCAAGTAACCAACATGTGGAAATATTTCAGTCTCATACATGTATTATTTAGACAGAGTTTAAGAAAAGCTGCGCAATCAGCGAATGTGATGAGCTAAACACGTGTAGCAAGAGTAGATGTTACTGCAATGAGTGAAAGATATTTTCAAGTTGTGTATTTGCGTGTGTTCCAGTTAGGTTCAAAGTTTCTGATTTTTTTATTTAAAATATTCAATTTGCAAACGCTCTAAATTACAGTGGTTAACTTCACATAAGATGCGGGATAACTGTACTACTATCTCCACATAACACACATCTTATTAAATAACGTCCACAATTTACAAATTATTTAAATAAAAGATATTACTGGTAAATGTAAAGTGACATGCAAATAAGTAAATAAATATATAACAGCAAAGATACTAGTTTATACATAACGGATTTTTCACACAAAGAATAAACATCAACACATTAAATTCACTACCAAGAATACAAAGTAATAACACACCAAAACATAGGAACATACGTCAACCTATAAGGACACAAAACAATAAAATAACACAATTCGCATATGCATCAGTAAGACATCCCATGGTCTAATAAAGTATATCAGAATCAGAAAGCAAAGTTTGCGACTAAAACTTACAGTAACCTTACATAAGAAATGCGATTTTTATTGGAAGGGAATTACTTTAGACAAATACAACCTGAATCTGATGTGCTCTTGTGAAAGAGATGCAACTTTTTTAAACGCAAAAGGAGGAAGTCAGCGATGCATACATGCCACAATCTTCTATAGCCTTGTGGGAGGAAAATTAGATATACAATCCTAGTTCGTAATAGCTTTGCATGTGAGAACCTACTTTATGACAGGGAGGGAGGTTAGATTTAACTCAATTCAAATTTTTTTCCTATACCATCCACATAAAAGGATCTACGAGTCAAGGTTACAGATAAAACTGCATTTGACGTTACTGTACAAAGTACGAACCTACTTAGTAGGAGTTATAGTAGGCACTGCTTTGATGGATACTTGTGGGAATCTGTGGCATGTAACTGGAATTTCTTAAATCATGATCATGGTACTGTTCACTTTTTATGGTGTGCAGAAGCAAGTATATGACTGAATGAGTTTGATTAGTGAGATGATAATGAGTAGCATTCTTTGGTTGTATCTGTTGGCTATGATCACTATCAATTTGGGCTAGAAAAGAATGCAACGATGAATGAAAGAAATTAAGCAATAGAATATGAAAACCACAACATGGAAAAGGAAATATTTCTCTTTGCCATTTTCAGTGGGAAAAGTCCATCATAACATTTGTTTCTTCAACTGGGAGTTACAACTGCACCATGTCGAGAGAAAAATATTTCTAGATATAAAATTCGAATAAATCCAGTAAAATATAACAATTAGTACATGAAAAGGGAATGCAATCTTCAGCGATTATAGTATTACATACCAAGAGATGTTATTTCCTTGTTAGTGGTAAACGAAAACCACAAGAACCATTTCAGACTAATCATATAAAATTAAATAATTTTACAGTTGGTATTATGACAAAGCAGTTTTATTAGATACACACATAAAAGCTGTAACCCAATTTTTCATTATATTCTTCTTAGCAGTAAAATATCAATAGCAGCAGAATCTCCTCATTTCATTAACAGTGAAAAAGAAATGCTTTGGCATTAAGATTATGCAGTCTTACTAAGTACGCAAAAAGATCTATTAGGAGTCCATGTGTTTCACTATACAATAGTGAAATATTGAATACTTTCATAACATCAACCTTCCTTGAAGTCCAAATAAGACTGCAGTTTGCTTTGGCATTCTGAAGACAAAGGCATATTTCTGAAATATAAAAAAAAAGATATAAATTATTTAAATTAATGAGGAAGTAATATAAGTTCATATTTTGTAATGTTTTTTTTTTTTTTTTTTCAATCGATATGCCATGTCTCGCATGGAAAACAAAATTTCAGCCTCTCCTTCCATTAATTTGTGTTAGTCATGATCACTCTGCTTATTTTAGTTCTAAAAGAATAAAGATAGGATCTCAATATTCCGTTAGAATTGTGGTCACCCATCTAGTTTCAGTAGCAAGAGAATTGAAGAAATATGTCTCAGAAGTGTGCATTACAGTTGTGGCCACCCAGGTAGTTAGAACTGGGCAAGGTATTATGAAAAAATATGTGGCCTGCAGCTTTCAGAGTTAAAAACAACACAGATGTCGAAAATCTTTCATTAAAAATTTTTTACTGAAAAATAAAAGAAAAACTTAAAATGATGACTCAGAAATAGGTAAATTGAAACATTACAAACTACTTACAGTATAGTTCCACCAAACGTGGTCGTGACATTATAGAGAGATGATCTTAATGATGAGCGCAGTGCTCTACGTAATTTGAACTCGGCAGGGAGATTATCGCTCGTACCGGCTCTTTTAGAGATGGTCCCACGACTAAGGCTGTCTACAACCTTTATGACAAGAACCAAGTAAAAGAAGGCATAGCAATAGAATATTTTCAGTAGCATAATGACTGTGTACTGTCTGTGGGAATAATTCATACAGCGTGACCCTAATTCAACAAGACTGTTCCACAAATTATGAGACTTCAAAATATGGACCTCTTTTTAGGGTATTAAAAATATCTTCAATTAGTGCACTTGCTGAGTAGTGTGTCAAAGCAATTCATATCAACATATGATAAAAACGTGTACTGAATTATTGTCATTAAGTTCTTTGGGTTAAGTACATATATTATTAAAATACAAAGATCTTTTGTCAACTTTAAATATTTTTACTTTTCTAACTTAATGAGAATATGAATGTAGGAACACTCTTCAAATTTTATCACAAAGTTAGTCATAGGTTTTTTAACTTATGAGGTATGGAATTTCCTAATTAACACTAATGTCTTAAACTTCTTTCCTATACCATCCACATACAAGAAACTAGGAGTCTAGGTTACAGATAAAACTGCTTTTGTCAGGAATACTATAGAGTGTACGAACCTATTAGGTTAAAGTTGTTGTAGGCATCACTATGTTAGATTATTAAGGGAGTCTATATTTTATTTCCCCACAACACACTAATCCACATAAAAATACCATGGTGACCCAAGCTATAAAAGATAATTGAGGAGCAGAGCAGGGCATCATCATGCCCTGCTCGTCTTCTAATAGCTGGTCTGAGGCATGAAATTGAAATTAAGTATGGAATGGATGGAAAGCTCAGAACTCCCCTGTATATATTCGTTGACATTTACAATATGCAGGGGAAAAATTCCTTCTCGTCTTTCATTAAGAAAAAGATTAAAACTACATATAAGTAAAATAATGAATACCTTTTGTAGCTGCACAAAAGCCATTAAAATATCTGGTATATTCCTTTGAGTTACACCATATTTGTCCTCCGTAAATGAAGCTGCAATCAAATCTCCAAGTGCTGCAAAGATTATAGAAGAGTTAGTTAATAATATAATCATGACAAAATAAAAGGTAATATTTAAATTAAGCAAATGAACATACACCATATATGGAGTAGATTAATTTTAAAGGGTTTTAAAACGAATTATTTAGAAGATAATAGGAAATGCAGGCTACTGTGATGTTTATGCTCTAGTAAATGATAACTTTCATCTTAAAATATATAAACAGCTTACTCCTTATATAAATAAGCAGAATTTACAAGCTTGTAACGTTTGTTTTGCAAAGATGTACAACATAATTATAGAATTAACGTTGACGTAAAAATAATGCTAATGTTGACATAGACTAACCTTGAACAGCCCAAATGACGGGTAAGGCCTCAGCAAATATACTACGATTGGTAGCATCTGGGAGCTCAGCAAGAAAATAACCAAAAATAGGATATTTTTTTAGGCTATCAAGAATCTGAGGGAAAAAATCAGAGATAATTATATTAGTAAAGACTGCAGTATAGTAAATTAAAGATAATTTTTTCCCTGAGGGAGGGGGGTAAGAATACTTCCTCCATGTTGTAAAAGTCGACTAAATGGGGTGGAGCAAGGGGACTGGGAATCCCCTCCTCTGTATTTACTTCCCACAAAAAGTCAAAGTATTTTCTTTGACTCAGCCACCCTCCTTATAAGGGGGAATATGGCTTTGATAGTATATATATATATATATAGTATATATATATATATATATATATATATATATATATATATATATATATATATATATATACAGTGATCCTTCGCTCTATCGCGTTTCTTGCCTCACGAATTCACTGTACCGCGATTTTTTTGGGCAAATGTTTTTTTTTGGGGGGGGATATGCAAAAAATATTAAAATATTAAAAAAATAAAAATTTTCAGTATTTTCATTTTTTTATAAAAAAAAAAAATTTCATTATTTAATTGATAAAAACATTTCTTTCTCAGCCTACGAATGAAAAAACAGTAAAAAACATATATTTAGATATATAACTCACAGTATTGCATCATGTGAAATACTGTCCGATAGCGTACAATGTATTGGGGTCGCACCTACGTGAGCTAGCATATATATTAAAATTTCCAATAGTTTCATGATTTTATTGATAAAAAAACGTATTTCTTAGCCTAAGAATAATAAAACAGTAAAAAATAGTAAAAAACATAAATACTAACAGTATTGCACCATGTAAAATATGATACCGGTATCAGCGTTTCAGAAAACGAAAAGGGTCGAACCTACGTGAGACAGTACATATTGAAATTTTCATTATTTTATTGATAAAACAAGTATTTCCTAGCCTAAGAGTAATAAAACAGTAAAAAATAGTAAAAAACATAACTTTAGATATATAACTCACTGTATTGCATCATGTGAAATACTGTCCGATAGTGTACAATGTATTGGGGTCGCACCTACGTGAGCTAGCATATATATTAAAATTTCCAGTAGTTTCATGATTTTATTGATAAAAAAACGTATTTCTTAGCCTAAGAATAATAAAACAGTAAAAAATAGTAAAAAAACATAAATACTTTAGCAATATCCAAATTTTATCCATATGAGGAATAAGGTACCCTACTCTTCCCATAGTGCATTCTCTTAAACTACAATTTCTTCTTCCTTCTAAGGAGAAGGTGGACAAGAATACAGCCTCCATGTTCCCCTATGCATCATAAGAAATATTTCAAAGATAATTTAATTACAAGAGTCAGGTACATGGTAATATACACTGTATATGCCTCTGAATACTCATAACTTACTTTTGATATTCTTTCTTTAAAAGTTATACTTGGTGGTTTAACAACAACTGCATTCTTGTTAACGTCAGTTGAGGTGCCAATTACACCTGTAGGCTTAGGAGGTTCTTTAGGAAATTCCTCAGGGCAGTTGTGGCGACGTAACCGCTCCGTAAATTTGCGAATGAGATTGAGAGATGGCTTCATGATGCCGAGCCAGTTCCGTGGATGACCACCTGTGATTTTGACAAAATATGGTCATTTCTTTATAAAAATCACAGCTTGGCAGCTTATGGAAATTAGTCTTTACTTGTAACACTTCAACTACTATACATGTACATTAACAATAGACAGAAAGTCATAAAGATTTACCAATCTAACAAGAAATTTCACTAACAGCAGTCAAATTTCATGTATTGTCATTGAGTCAAACAATGACGTATCTGAACCCAAAGATACATTACTGCAACACTGAAATCCTCATGTACATATCTTGGTAGGGGTATTATGAAATCAATATATATGGTACATCTTAGATTTAATGGTGGAATACAGAAAAGAAAATTTGCTTCATATGAAAGGTTGTTAGGTTTCTCCAATTTAGACAGGTTTAGGAAAGGCTACATACTCAAATTACATAAGCATTTACACCACATTAGCATACAGTTTATCCGTGCAATATTTCAGAAAACGGTCAAATCTGAACAAGAAAATTCTAAGGTAATCTTCAGACATCCTCTGAAAGAGTATTACAAATGTGGGATGGGGGTTTATAAATACTGGAATTTGGGCAAATTTAATGAGAAAAGATCCCTGGTAAAATAACTTACATTTATTTTTATTTACATGATGCTATAGTATTTTATAGTGGCTATCAGAAGGGTGGTGGTGGTGGAAAAAAAAAAAAAAAAAGAGATAGAGAGAGAAGGCTGCAGGGTTTATTATACCCTGCACATTCTCATCCCTTCTTTTACTTTTCATGGCAAGGAAAATAGTAAGTCAGGGAAGAATGGATTACTAGCCCTTTGCTACCCTATCCCTTTTAGTCATTACAACAAAAAAGGATACATGTGCGGAATTTTTTTCCTCCCCAACAGGGGTGATAATAATAATTTAAAAAATAATAATAATAATAATTCTAAACCTTTCCCCCTGTGAGGAGGGCAAGAATTTCCTCTTCAGTGTTCCCCTGCATGTCATAAAATCGACTTAATAGGCCGGAGATTGAGTTTGGGAATCACCTCCACTGCATTTTCCTCCCACAAAGTCAAGTTTTATGCTTTGACTTGGCCACCTTCCTTATAAAGGGGATTATGGTTTTTGTATACATATAGAAAACTTCTAAACCTACCAGGTTGGCTTATAGAAAATACTTGCGAGCGCCTCTCGAAGTTTCTAGGTTCACAGGCAGCAATAGATTTCAAATCCCAAAATGCTATCAGCTGCAGCAGACCCCCTGAACTAAGAGCATGAGACAACCTCCAGGAATCTGCGTTCGTCTCGGGGTTACTTTCTTCCAAGGTTGTCAGAGGAATCTCGATAGGCTGTTGAGGGACATAAGTACTTGAAAACAAGTTGGTATAAAAATACTATATTAGAGATACTGTATAATTAAGCAAGAAAAGCTTGGTGATCTATACACTCGGAACAAGTGTTGTTCATAAAATGTTTCAACAATTTATCCTTCATTTCTCAAATGCTAACTGTTTAGCAGTTCTGCAAGTGTATAGTTCCTGGACTACTTTAGACAAGTGTATCTTAAGAGGAATATATGGGATGTAAACAATTTGCTATAATTGCTTCAGCTTTCAAGCTTACCTCAGCAATAAAGATCTCAAACATATCCGTGAACAATTTGAGGGTGATGGCTAATAAAAATGTAGCAAGGACCATAGTGACCATGAGAGGGAAGTCCAATATCACTATTCCATCACTCCAGCTGCTCCCGTTGAACATATTCAGGGCTATTCCTGAAGAATACTTAAAACCATAAATATTCCATAGGAAGATTTGCTTATTATATGTTATATCAACACACTAATACCATAAAATTATTAGAAACATAAATATTAAGAGCATCTCATTCTTAACGTATATTTATGTCATACTGCTGTTGTACATTTTCATGCTCAAATAAATTTAAAAATGTAGATGCCTACCAAAAACTGTACTGCATAAACATACCCAAAATTAAGAATGAAATGATGCTGGGTCCGTGTCTGTCATAGGCAACACATATATTGGGCACTGTAAGCTTTGATTTTAGCTGCTGCAATCTACTTGGATAAGCAGGGGAGAGAGTTAACAAGTTCCCATTATCCATGAAGTAGTAATAGCCATATCTAAAGCCATTCAGCATTCCCATATAGAAGATGAAGGCTTTTCTTTTGCGGCACAAAACATCCCTAAAATTTATAGTAGAACGTATGAATAAAAAATAAGATCGGCTTGGTTGCTCGTCAAAGAAAAATGTCTGATGAGGAATTACAAGACAAAATGTAATTAGCACCAAAGTATTTATTATTAATAAAATGCCTTTTAACAGACATAAAAGCTCCCATAGGTGGTAAATTCTTTTGCATAGTAAAACACTTATATTGTCTTATTAGAACAACCACTTACTCTGGAAGACATGGTGTGAAAATGCTGGAAAGATCCGGGTTGGCAAGTGTTGTATAAAAATTAGTGAGTATAATGCTAGACAGCACCAAAAGTAAACTCTTCCACATAATACTCAGAGACAGACCTCTTTTCCAAGCTTCCCATCTTGTTATAGGTACCCAGGCACTTACTGTAACAGAGAACTTACTTTTATACATATATACAATTTATGTCACTTCATTACAGAATTCCCTGCATGAGTTAAAAATGACTAAATAGAATTGGGAGGTAGACGCTGTAAATCCATTCTTCTTTGGATATTTCAATTTCCCTTTCTACCACTTTAACTGCAAGAGGAGATAATCAGAGTATACTGAATTCCTGCTACCTCGATTCTTTTGCTACAATTATGGCCACCCTGCTGATTTCAGCAGGATATGGGATCTCATTTGAGTAACAGAAATTATGACAGTATGACCTGCCTAATGATGATCGCAATTTAAATTTATATTTATCTTTTTAAAGTGGAACTGCTCTATAAATATCTTTCACTTTAAAACTGTAAATAACAATTATGGGCAATGATAGTGTTTAAGTTAGGCAAAATAGGTAAAAAAATATGGGGTATAAATATCAAATTACAGCCGACAAAATTAGCAACACAGAGATTGTCACTTAAAATATTTCAATACTTTATATATATCACTCTTTAAATGTGAACCTGTTTTATGGATAAAATCATAGCATCGTCTTATTATTTCTAAGATTCAGTTTGCAATAATGATATAAGCACATTAATCAACAAAATAAGCAATAAAGCCCACCTGTGTACGATTTGTTAAAAACGTGTGTCAGTATCAGAAAACATAAAACTGGAGGCATGAGACGCATTGGAGGAAGCCACGTATATATTACATTGGAAGCTATAACTTCTGGATTTAGTATTCCTTGAGATACTGTGTAAAAAACACTACATAATGCCACTGGACCCAGCATCTGCAGTAATATACAACAGGACAGAGTTCTAACACTCCGCCAAAGCAAGACCTGCAATTAAAATGAAAGATTTTACTATATTGAAATAGACAAACTTTTACTTAATAAGAACCATTCTAAAGTGGCAGATCCCAGATTTGCTCAAGTTTTCCATAACCAGACGTTGGTTGGCCTGTGTGTTCGCCTGATCTCTCCTTCTCCCTATGTGATTACCGGTACTTTTTTTTGTGGCTCCTTTAAAGCTGAGTTCTACAAACAGTGAATAACAACAATTGCCTAGTGAGGAGCAGGAATTGGTTGGGGGCAGTTTGGCCTCTTTTGCTGCTCTTTTGGACCTACAACAAAGATGCTGCCATATCAGGTCCTCTATACTGAGAGTAAAAATAACCTATTACACCATATTAAAATTCGGGCTGGCTGAAGGAGAAGCTAAGTCAGAGGTATTTCCGATAGAAATGATTACCCACATCCACGAAAGATGGTACCCTAACCCGATCTGGTGTATATTTTTTTATCGGTGCGACACTGGGACAGGCAAGAAAATTTACCTCATCATGTCTGGGCACCAAGAAAACAATGAGGCAAAGAAAAAGTGATATCTTAAGTACAAGGTAGAATAAGAGCATGATAAAGAAAGAGGACAGGCTGAAGAATTGCCAAAGTAATGAAGACCTAAAGCTATGGCAGGACTAGGTCCTGAGATGATGATAGATCCACTTTTTGAAGTAAGATAGGTCATAGGAGTTAGAAAGATGAAAGGAGGAAAAACGTTCTAGGGTCTGGAGGTGGAAGGGAAAAATCAGTCATTGCATCGACCAATCCGCGAGCCACACACACTACCTATGAGACGAGGCTGCTTGGCAAGTGCGATTATACTTAATGGTCTACATGATATACTTTATACTAACGCACTTTAGTACTTGGTGATAGTTTGCATATCAAGAGCAATTTATGTCAAATTTTAATGCTGGGTTTTAGTTTATACAAAATATAAGAGATTTCAAGCTAACTCTGAACTATTTACCATTACTATTCTTGGCTCTCTGTCCAAACCTATTAAGGATAAAGTTAAAGGCTTTCACATGATACCACAAACCCTTTTCTTGGCTAGTGCAGTGGTAACGCGCTGGCTTCGCATTCATGAGGTCGAAAGATCGGTTCCCGTCCAAGACCGAGAGTTTAAGCTGTTTACTGGCAGGAACTGCTGTGGGTGGACACCACAGTGGGGGGTTGGGGCTTACCCTGGCTGACGAATACCCATTGTATTGAAATGGAAATAAAGTATTATTATTATTACGAATCTAGGTTAGAAATTAACGAAAAAGTCACAGGAATAAAAATTTACCCTAACCTACCTCACCAAACCTGCGATTTTTTTTTCCTGTGACTTTGTTATCTGCCACGAATAAAATATGGATATAACTACCCTGGGGCAGATATCCTTGCACAGGAAGGCCAAGTCGAATTCATTTAATCTTTAGATGGGAATGAATTTCAGTGAATTGAAAATATTGTATGCTTGAACAATAATAATAATTTTAAAACACAGAAATATTGGCGATTATGCTCACTTCTTTTGTAAATAACTCCTCCATTCTCAAAAACCCGGACTAAATAAACAAAAAATCCACTTTTCAAATCCACACGATGCAATTACGAGCTGTGCGTGAACATGTTACTTTGGCTTCAATACCACCAAAACACTCATGTTAATGCCAAGGAAATTTGTTCTCTTTGTAAAATATTAATTAATCGAAATAGATTTTAATTTCATATAAAGTGTATGAAGAGTTATATAATAATATATCTACTCTTATATTTTCTATGTGAAAATTATTAGTAGAGATTGTTTTAAAATATAAGATCGAAATGAACAGTCCCTGAATACAATAGAAGTAATTACTGGTAATTTTAAACTTACGCTTCTTTAATAAGTACAATAAGTTCGTTTATGTTTCGAACAACAACGTATAATAATAATAATTATTAATAATAATAATAATAATAATAATAATAATAATAATAATAATAATAATAATAATAATAATTAATCCTTCATATACACATGCATATCACCTTTTCCTCATTCAATTTCATATGAATTGTACCATTTTTCACCTAAATGCATTTATGTTCTCTCCACCGACATTATCTTCTCTTAGAGCATTCCAGTTATCAGTCTATCACGATCAGAAAACTGTTTTTTAACCATTTATTTATTTTTCTATTGACAGTTGGGGTCCGATTATGGTTACGTATTGCCGTTTTCAAACTTCCTGTCTTTAGTGAATTAACTTCAGAGGAGCACTAGACCTCTGTGTGTGATTACCTAATTACCTAATTACCTAATTGTGTTTACGGGAAAGAGCCCAAAGCTCGTATCTTCCCGTCTCCTCATCGGTTCCATTTTTAGACTTAGTGATACTTATCGTACCTGTCCTTAAAACTATGGATTGAGATAGCATTAACTACCTCCTCGCTTAGCCAATTCCAATTATCAACTACCCTTACACTGAAAAAGTATTTCCTTACATCCTGCAAAGAAGTTTTCTTACGAAGCTTCAAACTATGACCTCTAGTTCTAGAGCCAGCCATATCAAAATATCGATCCCTATCCACTCTATCATAACCATGAAGGAATTTAAAGACTGTCACCATATCCCCCCTCACTCTTCTAGCTTCCAGTGATGGTAAGTCTAATTCCCTCAGCCTCTCATCATAACTGAGATTGCGTATTTCTGGCACCAGTTTCGTGGCATGTCGTTGAACTTTTTCAAGCTTAGCTATGTGCTTTTTCAAGTGCGGATTCCAAAAGGGGGCTGCATATTCGAGTTTTGGCCTCACATAGGTTACATAAATATTTCTGAACATTTCCTTGTCCATGTGCCTGAAGGCTACCCTTACATTTGATAAGAATGCATATGCTGCCCTTACTATGCCATTTATATGTATTTCTGGAGACAAATCTGCCAGTATGTTTACTCCTAGATCTCTCTCATTTTCTGTCTCTTGAAGTTGTACTCCAGCCACCGAGTAGTCAAGCTTGGGCCTTCTTGCACTTGTACCCATTCTCATTACCTTACATTTTGAAGTATTGAATTTCATTAGCCACTTTTCTGACCACTCATGCAGATTATTTAGATCCTCCTGAAGTTCTCTACCATTGTTCTCGTTTTTTACTTTCTTCACAATCTTTGCATCATCTGCAAACATATTCATGAATGAATTTACAGACTCTGGTAGGTCATTTACATATACAAGGAACAGAAGTGGCCCTAAAACTGAACCCTGTGGAACTCCACTACTAACTCTTCTCCATTCAGACACTGAGAGTCTTACTCTAACCCTCTGTTCCCTTCCTTCTAAGTAAGTTTTTATCCATTCCAAAACATTTCCACCTATTCTAGTCATTGATTGCAGCTTCCTAATAAGTCTCCCATGTGGAACAGTGTCAAACGCTTTCTGGAAGTCTAGGAATATGCAATCTGCCCAGCCCTCTCTTTCCTGTAAGATTTGGCTTACCTCATCATAAAATTCTAATAAGTTTGTTACTGTTGATCTACCTTCTCTGAAGCCATGTTGCCTCACTGACAAAAAGTTGAAGGATTCCAAGTGAAGAGAGATATGTTTCCTTAGTAGTTTCTCCATAACTTTGCAAACTATGGAGAAACTACTAAGGAAACATGTGTGTGGGGGGGGGTATTGTTAATTAAGTATCAAATAATTGTTTACGATATAATGAAACTCATTGTAGGGTAGCATTCTTCGGCCTTTGATGAAGATCATTCCGATGATATACATGATGAAGATCTGTTTGGAATTATACCACATACTCATATTGTTTGTTTGTATGTAATATTCTTAGCTCATGACCTCTGGCGTTATCGTTGAACAGTCTCTCTCTCTCGCCGATAATCCATATCGCAAAGATTCAGTTTTGAAAATAATATTCATTGCCATAACTTACATAAGGGAGTTTATTAATGAGTATTACTCTCACTTATTCAAAATAAACCAACAAAAGAACCCTTTGAAGGAAGGTATATTGTATATAATAAGAGCTTATAGTATATTTGTATAGTTACTTTTCATTGATTCTTGATACTATCCTTCATATGTTTGAATAAGTATTTACTATGTACCTTGGCTGTCTCCCCCAACTGGGGGCTAGCCGACATAAAAAAGAAACAATAAGGGGATTACTTTGCTCTATGAACAATGACGAGGGAGTTAGCGACCGTTCAGATGGCACTGCTGGAGTGCCCCAGCCCATCCTCCCGGCTCTTCCACAACCTTTGTCGCTTCATAAATGCCAACTCCCCTACCACAGGGCTACCTCTGTAAGATGCAGCTCCATGGTAACAGTATTGAATAATACTGTACAAATAGCTGGCAGTGACCTTCGCCAATGCTACGGGTCCATCATGACCCATTCCATCTTCAGCTGCAACTTGTCCTCGACATATCATACTCTTCACCTTCTGTGCATGTTAAGGTGGTACTCGAAACATATCAGGCACTGTGTACGCCTTTTCGTATAGGTAAAAACTAAACAATAAAGAGTTCACTCACGACTTTTATTGAAACAAACTTAATTTGTAAATGAACATGCATTTTCAGCGTTGTCACAGTGCTTGTAACAAGTAAAGTCGACCTTATTTGTTCAGCCACTCAGTCAACTCGTGACGGTAATAAGAATCAGAGGATGAAACAGATTGTCATAAACTTTTCCCCAAACGTTGATACATTTCCAGTTCGTTCTTCGCAGTTATTTAGCTTAATGTTGACATTTTCATGTTGTCCAATGCCAGTAGAGGATTTTTTTCTTCAAAACCAATGCTTTCACGTAATGATTCGTTAGTAAATAAGAAAATATCCATGCATAGTTTTATTACAGGTAAATACTCCAGTAAAGAGCATTGAAAATTACAAAAATAATCACATATGATATCCTTGCCCCAAGCTCGACTCTTTTCTCAGCTTTAAACCAAAAATCGGCGGAGGATTCATTTTCATTTAAATTCGCCATCATCGTTCCGACTGTGTTCTGTTTTATCTGCAAATGTAGAAAAGAATATTATTGTTCACCTGTTCAAAGTAAAAATAGCATATTCCATTAAATTACTCTACGCCATAGACTGTGAGAGTGGATGTTTACCCAAAAGTAAATAAACAGACGTCGCAATGATTCAATGTTCTTTGATCCTTTTGCAAGATAATTAAATATTCAATGCTTTGGCTAAGCACACTGAGAATAACATTTGCTATTCACTCGCACTTAAATAAGAGGGTAGAGCACTTTGTAAATGTCACCTAATCGTTAGCTCACCATAATAGGTCAATAAATCATTCCAATGACCTTTTTTATACATGAATATTGAATGTTCATATAACATATACCGCATGAATATCTTATACATTATAGATGTTCGTCTATCATTATAGGGACAGAATAACAGCCATGTTTAGTATTTCTTATTCTTCTTTTCCTTCATTATTATCTACATAGTTTCCTATGTTTATATAATTTTGGCTTAAAAATTTCCTTTCGGATGATCTACTGACATTTTCCTTTCCTTTTACCAGGCCTTTGAGGCCAACAGGGAGTTGAAATGGATTCTTGCTTATCCAATAATTGGACGGTCATATTAATCATACTAAGCATGTTACATTAATGGCATTTATTGATAACT
>JAXCGZ010021118.1:20000-40000 GCA_037179515.1 Halocaridina rubra | reverse complement strand
AAACTACGGCTAAGAAGACACAACTATTGCACAGATAAATGAGTCAGCCTTCACCTCGTGGTATGAAGCAGTAACCAAGCTTCTACAGCTTGACCTACCCAAAAGCATCCACAGAAGCACCGCACTCAGTGTTTACAGACTAAGGCTGGAATATAATTTATCAGGAAAATCTTGAACAAAGTCATCAAGGAATATACTCTCCTCCATTACATACTGGAGTGTGAAGCCTTTCTGAGAGTCCCTCACAGCTCCTATTAACAGTCCGGATACCCTCCAAGCAGCAAGTAAAATTTTAAGTTCACCTATGAGCCACATGGCTATTGTGCTAACACAATTAGCTAATACCCACCATCCAGATAGAAGTCCAAAAAACAACAATTTAAGCCAATTACATCTTGAGTTCATTAACATTGGTTTGTCCCTTAATAGCATTGCTAAGCTGCAACCCAAGCTGGAAATATTAAGCTTCCCGTCATTCAATAAAAATTATATTATTTCTAATTAATTATTATTATGCTTACATGCATTCACTCAAGAATTAGTATTAATTCGTTATTTCTTAGGTTTCACTCTTTACTGCATCCAACTTAACTTTTCCCCCTTATGGTCTCCATAGTGTATAAAGTGTGCACTCGGCACCAATAATTCTCCCTATGCCACTCTGTCCTGTTAAATCATTCCCCTTTTTTGTAGCATTTTGAGTAAAAATTATTGTTATAACCTTGTTAAAAATGTTTAAAAGTTTTACTCTATTTCATAGATTACATGTTGAGAGGATAGATTAAGAAAGACTGCTGAAAAAGGTGATGAATGCTAGAGTTGGTGGGAGAAATGCTAGAGGGAGGCCTAGGTCTGGGTGGATGGATGGAGTAAGGAGAGCCCTGAATGATTGGAGGATGGATGTGAGGAAGCAAGTGAGCGTGCTAGGAATAGGAATGAGTGGCGAGCGATTGTGACGCAGCTCTGATGAGCATCTGCTGTTACCACGGGGCTGCATCTTAGAGGTTGCCCTGTGGTAGGGGCAGTAGGGGAGTTGTCATTATGAAGTGACACAGGTTGTGGAAGAGCCGGGAGGATGGGCTGTGGCACTCCAGCAGTGCCATCTGAAAGGTCGCTAGCTCCCTCGTCATTGCCCATAGAGCAAAGTAATCCCTGTATTGTTTTTTTTATGTCTGCTACTCCCCAATGGGGGAAACAGCCAAGGTAGCTAGATAGAGATCGGCTAATAGAACACGCTCACATACTGGTACACTATGACCCGTTCCAGTTTACGTGAAGTATCTACAATAGTAACCATTGCATCATATACTCTAAGGGTTTGAGAAAATGCCAAGTTAGAATAGGGTTGCCAAGCTTTTTCTCCTTTATCTTTTTAGTCGCATTTTACTACACAATCTGTCAGGCTGCCCTAGGGGTGAATATCTGACTATAAATCCAGCACAGGGAGATGGGGCGTTACGAACATAGGGCTCATTCCCGTAAACACAATCAGGTAATTATAAGTAACATAAGGACTTATACGATAAATATCAGTGTGCAACAACAACAAAATCGGTGTTCAAAAATTGAACCGACTAGGAGACGGATAATTACGTGTATAGGGCTTTTTCCCGTAATAATAATTACATAAAATTACATTTAGGTAATTACAGGGAATATAAGGGAGATTCTCTCTCCCTCATTAATAATAATAATAATAACTTACATTTGACTCCATAACAGTTTACCATTTCTATAGAGCCTTACACCTGCAAACGGCTGCAGCATGCTCGCAGTTTGGATTTCTCTGTTGACATTAAAAAAAGATTATTATAGCTTTGTTCTCTTTACTGTATATGCATAAAATACGAATAACCTGTGCTAGCATGAACACTGCTAGATAATTTTAATCATATATATATATATATATATATATATATATATATATATATATATATATATATATATATATATATATATAACACTGGTGACTACTAACTTGTGAAATGCTTGCATATGTATCACGGAACATTAAAAAAAAAATACTCGCCTTTTATTAAACATTTTAGCAATTTTGTATTAGTAAAGTTACTCAATTATTCTACAATCAATAATAATAGGAAAATATATTGGAAATTACTTTACTTTCCCAATATAGGGGTCTGGTAGCCAGATATCAATATCGTCCATAAAAGCTTGAGAAAGGACCACTGACTCGGTCGACTCGTTAAATAGACCCTCTGGCACTTGCAATCTGTGATCGGTCCAACTTGTCCTAAAAAATACGCTGAATACGAGCTCCTGAAAACCAGGAACAAAAACCACCTTTATTGCCAATAGACAATGGGTATTCGTCATCCGATGCAAGCCCCAACCTCCCACTGTGGTGCCAACCACAGCAGTAACCTGCCAGTAAACAGCTTAAACTCTCGGTCTTGGATGGGATCCGATCTCTCGACCTCGTGAATGTGAATCCAGCGCGTTACCATTGTACTAGCCAAAAGCTATTGATTTAAGCTACTTGGGAATACAGTGAGAGAAGTTAAGACATTAAAAAAAAAAATAGTTAAAGTTTGCGGTTTTGGCCCTCCTATCAGAGGCATCGCCCCTGTTCTTGCGGGCGTCAGCCGGTGCAAGCCCCAATCCCCCACTGTGGTGGCCAGTCTCAGCGGTAACCTTTTCATGATTTAGTCTAAATAGTCATAAGAAGCTGAATCACCGATTTCTTGCTGAAAGCTCCACCTATTCCGAGCTGTGTGGGTACGATTGCGTTTTTTTTTTTTAATTATGACGTAATCTTACATTATCAGATTCTGGAAGAGTTAAACAGATATTATAAAAATACGGTTAGTTTTTATTATTATTATTATAATTATTATTATTATTATTATTATTATTATTATAAACAGCATATTATCGTACTTCATGATATTGATACAATGGGATAGAGTTCTAGAAAATAGTCAACAGCAATGAAGAGATTGAATGCAACGTCACGAAAAGACGTAAACGAATTTATGCTGCCGTCAGTTAACCGAACTTTCAACAGTTGGTGCAATTTCTGAAGTATTTTTTCCTGATATGACTGTGTATGATTTACAGTGTCCAATACTCTGTTCGAGGCCACAAGTGGACACGGTTCTGTATAGGTTAATTCGTACAATTTCACAGCTCGTAATCAGTGATATTTGTATAATTGATTCTTTGAAGTTAAAAATAGTGAAAAGAAACGATTAAGAGAGTAGTTATCATATTTCTTATTTTTGATAAGGAAAAAGATGATTCGTGTTAAGTGAAGTAAATGGTAGCTAAAGAGTGGTATTTGTGGTAGTAACTGCGTAACAACTTTATTCTGCAACATAAATATAAAAATTGTGATGCATTATCTTACAAATAACTCGAATTTCTGAGTTACAGTATTATTATTATTACGAGACATTTGCAAGGCGTAACATTAGCAGTGAACGATGTAATGATAGTTACTCACCATATCTTTTTCATTAACTTCGTTTACGGAGTATATAGCCGCAGACATGTGAATAGTCACTGGACCTCCATCTGCATGAAGGAAAATAAATTCATTAGTATGTCAACACTTACTTTCATAATATTTACTTTGTTATTCTAACACATAATGTATGCGTAAGGAGCAGCGTTTAGATCCATTAAATTATGTTTAAGACTGTAATATAAGTAGTGTGAACGTATAATTGCGTACTTATATTCATCACTAGAATATGTTACAAAGAACATCATCAGGCTTTTGGAGCATAAACACTGGTAATGAGGAAACGTTGATATTAACAATAAGTAACTAGTTGCTAAGTTATTTGGCTAACATGATATACTGATGACATCAGTGGTGCATCCACAGTTTTGGAGCCCTTAAGGTTGAACTGTTTTGGGAGTCCCTTCACAACCAGAAACATTGGGTAATATCCAAGGACCTCGTGGTCCAAATGGCTAAGTAAATGACAGAACGGTAGTCAAGGGAACTGTCTTCTAATAATTCATCTTATTTCACAAGCAAACGATTTAAGAATCAATTTATGGACTGTCATTGGTTCAGACTATGATGCCACAAATGGTGCAAGACTTTTTATATGTGGGAACCATCTTGAAGAACTGAAACTTCTCAGATGTAGCCATGCTGATTTAAAAAAAAATCTGGTAGATGATGCAAAATGAGATAATATGCATACTCCACTTGTAGGCTTATTTAGCTCTGACTAGTTCATTACCATAAAAGTGTTTCAGGGCTCCCCCCCCCCAGGATTGGGGACCCTAAAGCTTGATTTTCCAAGCAGATCCGCCACTGGATGAGACCAAACTGAGGAGCAGCGTAGAGTCAAGAAAATTTTGGGTGAAGCATCATTGGTATAAATGTGTATTTTTTTTAAAGCTTAAATCTGTTAAGTAACTGTAATCTGTATTAATCATATACATATGTCTAGCTGGATGTCACGATCTCCAGCATTGATATTCAGACTTCTTACCTGGTGCTTTTGGCGCGATGTGTTTATCATAATCAGGAGGTTTCAAGTCCACACTGATCACTTGCAACAGCCTAAAAATATATACTACTTGTAAAGAACGCGTCTCTGTAACTGCATGTATTTGTCATTAGCTGCTATTTCACTTGGATGTGGTGGTACTTTGTAACCAAAGTAAAAACGATGTATTCTATTGAATTAGTAATTAGCAGTATTTTATATTGGTATCAGATTCTGCACATTGTTTTGTACTGATATTGTTGTTGTTGTTTTAGATATTTGCAATTCATATTTGTTCAAAAAATAAAACTAAGTACCATATTTGGAGACATTACCTGAAAAAATTACTACTTACCCAAAGGCCATTATTACAGTCGATAAACAATAAAAATTAATATTTAACATTCCTTTATGTTGCGCCATAGGTAGGCAATGCTTTGTAACCTGAAAGAAAGAATGTTTAATTAATAGCTCCTGCAAGGATAAATGGAAATAGGATAGGATGGGGAGGAAGCCATTGACGGCGTAGAGTGAACTCTCATTGCCCTATTCAGGGTATCATCACTGAGAAGGGAGGGGAATAGGATGGGAAGGATTTGGGGAAAAGCCCGAATATGGAACAGAGATAAAAAGAGAGGGACAGACCCTTTTGCAAAAAAAAAAAAAAGAAAGCTGAAAAGCTCATGCATATGTATAAAATTTTAAATCTTAGCTGTGTCTCCCTTTTTCTTCTGGCTTCATGTGGAGGTATATGTTATTCCTTCATCCTTCCCTCTTACCTGAAATTTAATATATGCCATCAACCATGTAGAATGTCTCTAAAATAAAAGTTATTCCTATTCTTTTAACATTTCTCATTAGGGATCGCTACAGAGGATCAATCGCCTCCATATCGCCATATCCCCTGTATCCTTCTCCATCATACCACACACCCTCATATCCTTCCTCACCACATTCATAAACCTTATCTTTCGCTAACCTCTCCTCCTTCTGCCTGGCAGTTTCATCCTTCTCCCAACATATCCCTCATTCCTCCTCAGCACATTCCCAAGCCCTCTCAGTCTCACCTCTCACCATGCCCTCAAAGCGTCTTACCTGCGCTGTCCCTCTAATATACTCATTCTTTATCCTGTCCATCCTTGTCATGCCCAAAGAATACTGCAGCATCTTCATCTCTGCCATCTGTCTTTTTGTCAGTGGAACTGTCTACAGACCAGACAATACAGCTAGTCTTATTACTGTCTTGTAAGCTTTACCTTTCACTCTTGCAGGTACCCTTTCGTCACATATCACTTCTGTCACTTTTCTCCACCCACTCCTCCAAGCCTGCACTCTCTTCTTCACCTCTTTACCACAGTCTCCATTACTACGAACAGTTAACTAAAATATTTAAACTTTTTTACCTATGACATGTTTATACATTGCAACCTCACAACCCCACCCACAGTCTCATTCACACACATGTACTCTATCTTGCTTCTGCTGAATTTCATTACCCTTCTTTCCAGTGCTTACCTCCACCTCTCCAGGATCGCCTCAACCTGTTCCTTGCTCTTGTTAAAGATAACAGTGTCATCCGAATACATCAAAGTCCACGGCGACTCCTGTCTGATCTTTTCTTTCAACCTGTCCATCACCATTGCAATCAAGAAAGGGCTTAGGCTCAATCCTTGGTGCAATCCCACCCCCACTTTTAACCAATCAGTCAATCCCACAATACACTGTCCTCATATTTATCCTGCATCACCTTCACATGCTTCTCTGCTACTCCTGACTTCCTGGTGAATACCACAACTCATTTCGAAGCACCCTGTCATATTTATTCTCTAAATCCGCACATACGCTTCTTCCTACCTTCTCTATCCCTCTCTACCAACACTCTGAAAACAAAAACTGCATTCGAAGTGTACCTTCCTGTTCACAAATCTCACATATCTTTTCAGTCAAGTTTCCACTACCCTTTTCCCTATCTTCATGCTGTGGCTGATCAACTTTTTGCCTCCGTAATTGCTGCATCTGAATATTTCCCTTATTTTTAAAAATTGGTACCAGTACACTTTTCAGAGTAAAAATAAATATATTCTTGAATATTCGCTTTATAATGTTAGCTAGACACTTCTTTTAACATGGTTTTATCTCTCTCTCTCTAGCATTGCGTTAAAACTCCTAAGCGTCGAAAATTTTATTTGATACCTTGCTAACCATAACATTTTTTAACATTATTTTGTTAATACTTTCATAACCACCATCGGTATAAGTATATATACTCCCAAATTAAAATTTTATAAAGTGAATATGCTATTATATATATATATATATATATATATATATATATATATATATATATATATATATATATATATATATATATATATATATATATATATATATATATATATATATATTATATATATATATTTTTTTTTTTTTTTATGCAACGCACACACGAGTGTGACGCCGTGACGGGCAAAGAAAACTGCCCTCATCGTTCCTTGGTGGTGTAAAAAAAAACCCAGAAAAAACAGATGGGGAGTGTTGTTACTTGTTAGATGCGAGGGGATAATAATAGATGTTTAACGAATACACCAGAATATTCAGTGCAGAT
The DNA here is from genome assembly GCA_037179515.1 of Halocaridina rubra. Classification (NCBI taxonomy): domain Eukaryota; kingdom Metazoa; phylum Arthropoda; class Malacostraca; order Decapoda; family Atyidae; genus Halocaridina; species Halocaridina rubra. Next base: position 32,923 of record JAXCGZ010021118.1, on the reverse strand, counting down.
GTAACTGTAGGAAAAGTACAGTTATTGATGGAAGACTACATCGAGGTGTTATGTCCAGTCATATGTAAGTACAAACGACCTTTATCTGTGGTATCGCAACAAGTGGCTGATGCCATGGGCCAAGTTAAAACACATCTCAAAAAAAAAAAAAAAAACTGTTTTATCAGCCACCAGAAAAGAAGTACATATTTATCCTTACGAGTATAAAAAGTATAAGGACGATATCTGAAGAAATTATGACAAATAGACAAAAATGCTGAGTATTCATCCGGGGTAATGAACGAGACCAAAATAATAATAATAATAATAATAATAATAATAATAATAATAATAATAATAATAATAATAATAATATCCAATCTCCCATTCCCAGTGTAACAACCATTTTAAGTAATGAGTGAATACCTTCCCACACACGTATATCCTGTTAAGAGTTGTTTCTTTTAAGTATTTGTTCAGATATCGATCGTCAACAGACGACTGCGCAAGCTTATCTCGGTACAGTGAAATTTAAGTTGGAATAATTAGAATGATCACATGTAAACTGAAAAATAACAAGTAATGACGTGTAAAGTAATACGATTCAGTGTAATCTTAATATTTTACAGTGCATAATAATATATATTCTCTGAGTTAAGGGTCATCCTGCGAAACCAGTGGACCCGAATTCCACGAAAAGAGAAAAGTTAATCTTTTATTTCGTCTTGTTGAGAATCAGGCCACGCCCATGTCAATTCAGTATGTATAGTGAGTTAACACGGAGGCAATATGGTACTCACTGCAACGTCAATTTATGCTCCTAAATAGGCATAAACTGCCTGTGTCCAAGCTCAGGACTTGAAAGATGTCCTAACGAATAAGACCATATGTAACTTATATGAGGCCCAAACTCGAATATGCAGCCCCCTTTTGGAATCCACACTTGAAAAAGCACATAGCTAAGCTTGAAAAAGTTCAAAGACATGCCACGAAACTGGTGCCAGAAATACGCAATATCTGTTATGATGAGAGGCTGGGGGAATTAGACTTACCATCACTCGAAGCTAGAAGATTGAGGGGGGATATGGTGACAGTCTTTAAATTCCTTCATGGTTATGATAGAGTGGATAGGGATCGATATTTTGATATGGCTGGCTCTAGAACTAAGTAAGTACATTATTTTAATTACCAGAAAGTCGCTGCACCGACCAATTCGCGAGCTACAAATCTCCATATATATATATATATATATATATATATATATATATATATATATATATATATATATATATATATATATATATATATATATATATGAATCATTTTTTACCCCGACCGGGACTCGAACCTAGGACTTATAATTACTATGTCAAGGCGCTACCAACTACACACCACACCTTCTGTGGTCTGTAGTTGGTAGCGCCTTGACTTAGTAATTATAAGTCCTGGGTTCGAGTCCCGGTCGGGGTAAAAAATGATTCATGTTTTCACATATGTTTTCACACACACACACACACACACACACATATATATATATATATATATATATATATATATATATATATATATATATATAGTATATATATATATATATATATATATATATATATATATATATATATATATATATATATATATATATATATATATATATATATATATATATATATATATATATATATATATATATATATATATATATATTCAGTTGTTTACCAGGGCCACGTTAGTTAAGTGGTAGTGTGCACAACTTGCAATATGACACGAAATGCACGACCAAGTCCCGGGCGTTAAAGAAGGCATCCAGTCTTAATGTTTCAGCACCAACCTGTATCTCTTCTTGTCTTCAAGGGATGCAGTCTGAAACTCCTTACGTACTTTGATGGTATGGTAGAATGCTGTGGGTTCTTATCCTAGTCAGGCCCATTTTTTTTTTCACTCATATGATAGGTAACGTGTTTATTTTAATCATATTTAGACAAAATTACTGTAGCTCTGCCTTTGCAGCGGGTCTCCGCTAAGATAAGAGTCAGGCTATTAGGTTTTGGCAACACTGCAGTTAATTGACCGCCCAACCCCCTTTCAATCGTATCCTAGGAATTAAAAGTTATTCATCCAGAAAATATTTCACGTTGGCGCTGAAATATATTTTTTTAATTTAATATAATTATTTGATAGCGTACTAAAAAAAATTATTTTGAACTACTTAATGTTAGGGATAAGGGAGAAGTTTTCAATCGCGGGACTAGTCTCAAGTGGAGCCATATTGGACGTGAAGTCGTAGGCGCTCGATTTGAACGTGGAATGACATTGAAATAATTTTACTCATAGTAAAACGCACATAATATCACACTTTGGCAATGTTACCATAATTCGAAAACCAAAGAACAGAGAATCAAAGCAGGCTTGTCTCGAGATCATTCTGTAGCATTGCCTTACATGAAATTATATGTCCATTTCATTCTCAATCAAATCAAATTTTTGCGTTTCCCATCAGGGATCTCCACAGTGGATCAATCAATCGTCTTCGTATCACCCTAACCCCTGAGGTGCCTATAGGGACTTATTTTTTCAAGATGGCAATTTCCGGAGCTCTTTGTCAGTGTTTTCACAGGCACTCAAATTCATGTACTATGATTACAATGAGACAGTGTCACCTGACACTGTCCTTTGCTATCGGAAGAGTCCTGCTCACCTCAGTCTGACTTTAGTGGTAAATTAATCCATATATATATATATATATATATATATATATATATATATATATATATATATATATATATATATATATATATATATATATATATATATATATATATATATATATGAAGTATAATAGTGTAAATTAATATTGTGTTTATCGATGTTTGCTTATGGAATGTTTCTATATGTCTCAAATGCCTTCGAAAACCTTTATATCTCTTTGAGCAATGTAACTGACATAATTTGTAGGTACAGTACTTGCAGACAGTAAGCAGGCATGTGATGTAACGACATGAAAGTGGTGATATGCCACAGTAATGGTACATGCAAAGAAAATACTCTGGTTATATAAACGTTAATAATAACGTAAATTAATCACAGATGCAACAGTTAGCAAGTTGCTACGTTTTCAACCTGTCGAACTTTGCAGGGCGAATACCGTGTGACGTCACGCGGGAAACATGAAGTAGTCAGGTTGGACTGGCGGACGTACGTCATCACAAGTACACGCTGGCATATCAACATATTGCGATGTTTGCTAGCGTTATCATTCACTGAATTTACAACGGAAGTTTTACTGACGGCATCCGATCCGATCGGATTAATTTGGGAACTAACTTAGATTAGTCGAAAGTTAAACCCTCACCGATATGTATAGTAACTTTTGAATGAGTGAATCCTGGAAAAAAAAAATAATAGTTACAGAAAGAGTCTACCCAAACAATGAATCAAACCAAAACTTATTGGTACGGAAACGAATAACGGCTTGGATGGAGGGTGGGGTGGGATTAGTAACCTTTGGTGTAATACCCACATTTGTATATTATCATTATGTAAGTCATATATTGTCAAGTATTTTATACTTAAAAGGGATCTTTTTATTAATTTATTTATTTTATGATATTTAAGTAATATATAACCTTTCCCGTGGCTTATTTTCTCGCCAGAATTGTGACTTTTTATCCAGCTCTCTGATAAATAACAGCTGCTAATCGCGGTAGTATTGTTGGGGAGGGGGGTACAGTTTCTGTCGTAGACAGCTAGCAGCGAAACATCATAAACTGTACCTCCTGCTTCTCAGAGTCAGACGGTATTTTGCCATTTTACCAGTATCATGACCAAGTGTTATTGTGGCGAGAAAGTTACGCGGTAATTAAAGAGGCAACTGACTCGTTCCATAGGTAAGGTAATCACAGTAGACAGTTTTGGAGTCATTGATATGCTGGACAGGTTTCCAGTTTGCTATATTTTTGGAGCAAAAAAATTTGTTTGCCCCAAATTTCCCAAGGAGTAGTCGGTGTTTCTTTTCTTCATTTCGTAGAAAGTTTTTTGTAAGTATGTTTAGTAATTACTCCAGGTATAATAATAATAATAATATTATTAGTATATTATTTGCAATGTCCTAGCTTTCAATATAAAAAATTCTCAAGACATTGACCTCAAATATCCTCCACCACCAACCCCCCCATTACGTTTCTACTCCCAGGGCGCCTCTTAAGGCATAGAAATATAGTGGGGAGGGAAAGTAGTTAACAACACACAAAATGTATGTTTAGGGAAACTTCTAGGCATCAATAACAAATTCCATGAGACTATGTCAGTATATTTAAGCATAATTGTTTATAAAAAAAAGAAAGATTGCACCCGAAGTTTGTTCGTAGCACTCTGTATAAACAAATCAGCTCTCAAGTAAAAATCAAACGATATCATCCCAAGACTATGATTTACGTAAATGGAGAAGAGGATAGGACCAAGTACTGATCCCTGTGGAACACCAATGATACATGTTTTGGCATAAAGATAATGTTAAGACGTATAGACTGGAAAAGGGCTGTGTATTAAAACGTTACGTAGTGCACCGGGCCAGCGGAGCGTCTCCGCTCTGGCGTCGGCAGGGCGCGCCCCGTCCGGCGAGGGCAGGCTGCCTCGCGTAGGTACCGCCCGTCTTCGCGGGCCCGTCCGCCCTTGGTGGGGCGGCGCCGGTCGTTCGCGGGCCGCCCTTGAGGGCGCCCGTCGCCGGCGGGCATTCGTCGACACTGCTAACTGTACTGTCGTGCCTCTTGCACAACTAATAAAATGCGATAAGGAGGGGGGGAGGGAAAGCAGTGAGTAGATAGTGGCAGTGACTCACTGCATTTGTGAAGTACGGTATTTATTGCGTATTCCGTGATTATTACTTTGTGAGGGAATGTATTTTATTCATTCATTCATTTTTGTAAATGTGAATTTGATTTTCAGCAGTCAAGTAACCTAAGTAACAACATTGTTTTTACATAATTTCATTTTTTTTTCTCTCCTGGTTAGCACATATATTGGAATTTATCTGAAGATTTGACTGTGAGCGTAGCTGTATATTAAATAAATAATATATAATATATATATATATATATATATATATATATATATATATATATATATATATATATATATATATATATATATATATATATATATATATATACACGCAGTTTTCGTATTCGAAAGGTAACTTACACGATCTGGCTATACTGTCAGTAGGACATCTTCAATTGAACGAGTAAGTACGCTTCTCACGTTTGAGAAAAAGAAATATGATTTTTCCACGAAAATTTCGTAGTTCTTTTCAAAAAACTTCGCGCATTTACAACAATTAAAATCTGTATGTATGTTTAACAACTACAGTGAACTGAACATGTAGTACACGAAGAAATGGGCAGATAATTAGCTGTACGAAATTACGAACGTCCTGTAACGTCGATTTTGTGCTCAAAACGTTTTGTGTTCGACGAAAACAGTTGCACAAAAAGGTAAAACTGCGCATTAGATTTTTCATATGAAAAAATATGATTGAGGGCCTCGGTAGCTCAGTGGTAGAAAACTCCTTTCTAGAAATGACGTGTCTGACGAATGCGGATTCAGTCCCTCCGCGGGGCATATGGAAGGGCATCCAGCTTCAATCGCCCAATTCCTTCATGCCTCTATCACTATTCGAAAAGTAACTAATGGAGACAAAACGTTGAAGTAAAATAAGGGTAATACTGTATAATTATGTATTTGTTATTTCATGTATATAGGGCCTCCTGTGTTATCTTCATTATTATTTTTCTTTTTTAATCACTATTAATAATTTTATTAATTCACAATGAGAGTAGAATGTTTACGGTATATATATATATATATATATATATATATATATATATATATATATATATATATATATATATATATATATATATATATTTATATATATATATATATATATATATATATATATATATATATATATATATATATATATATATATAATTCTATTTCACGAAACACACGTAAATATTGTAAATGTCAATTGTTGTGACTACGTAATGAAATTGCAAGTTTTGAGTTGCTTAGTACTTTCAAGTGTATTACTTCAGATTCCTCTGATCATAAGTAGTACACTTGTGAAAGTACTAAGGATCTCAAAATATTTTTTAATTTCCTTACTAATAGTGACATCTAAGAAAAAAAATACGTGGATACATATAGTATATATTATCAAAGGAAAATATGTTTATTATCCACGATATTTTTCAAGTTGATATCAGATCTACCTTACAAATAAAACGGGAATAAAAAGGCGACTGACACTTATCATGGACAGTTGATACGTCAGCGGAAAGTAATCCAGTGAGCGTTTAAAAGACCCGCCCTGACCGGTAGGCACCCTTGGCCATACTGAAGACTGAAGCTCTCGAGTCTCGACTACCTCTATGAACATGTGAGGCAACTACATGTAGATTATTATTATTATTATCATTAGTAGTAGTTCCGTGATGTTCCGGTTTTACGTCACGGACTCCCTTATCTACCAAGGGCTAGGACTGTTGCCTTCTTGCGAAGGACTTGTTTTGGCAGATGTAATCCTTACGCTGAGTGCAGTAGTTATTATTATTATTATTATTATTAAATATTATTATCTTTAGTAGTAATTATTATTATTATTATTATTATTATTATTATTAATATTATCTTTAGTAGTAATTATTATTATTATTATTATTATTATTATTATTATTATTATTATTCAGTATTATTACTGTTTCATAAAATTATATCCAGCATACTAATTTGATACCCCTTTCCATAGTTTGTCTAATATAATGCCCTAAAGACAAAATATATAGGTGGGTGTGTGCCTCTTCACTTTAATCTCTCGGTTTATATCATATTTATGCCTACCTTCGAATTCCTTCCCATCCAGACCCCCATTTCTGTGATGATACATGAATGGGGCTAAAAAAAAAAAAAAAAAAAAAAGCTCTCCGATACCGATGGCCTACAACCGTTCACTCGAAACCATCTCCCCCCCCCCTCCATCCGATGTAAACCAACTTAGAACGTCATTAAATATGATTTGTCTATTTCAGGACACTTTGTTTCTACCAACTTAGAACGTCATTAAATATGATTTGTCTATTTCAGAACACTGTTTCTTCGTAATGTATATGTTTATTTTGCGTGACGACTTATTTCTTTACTATAAATATGTATGCGTTTACTCTCGTCTATGCATAAACATGGTATTTCTGCTTATAAATTTTAAGTATGCAGGAATGTTCCTATGTAGTCTGTGTAGTATATGACCAGAATTATTTCAAGACACTTTATTTCTACATACTGTACTTATAAAAGTTTGTCGTATAGTTGAGTATCCTAACAGAAGTCGTAATGCTAGATTTTCTCTACAGCGTCCCCGGGCGAGGGAGGTATTGCAGCAGCTCTACAGTCGTCGACAGCCCTGTTCAAACTGTGGGGAAATGAACCATGACCTTTCCCACTGTAGGTTTAACTATACACTTAAATGTGGTCATTGCCGTGAACATGGCCATAAAACAAGATTATGTCCCTTAAATATATAGCAATCACATTGTACTTCAGGCTTATTGAAATATCTCATAAATATACAACACATCAATGAACAATCACTTTTGGGTAATTTCGACAATATTGAACTAATGATCAGAGAAAATAACGTAGATATAATGTGTGTTTGTGAAACTTGGCTCCTATCTAATATAATAATAATAATAATAATAATTTTATTCAGCCTCCAGAGGAGATAAATAGCATACATAGAAATACAATAGGATTTTGCAAAAACACATAATTATATATTACATTGCATGTTCATATTTATGTAAGAACAATTTTAAAATGGAGACAGCAGAGCATTCATCATTTCCCTATTCTCTTTATTCAGATTGCTAGTGAGAACTATAATAGAGTCAACTAGTCCATCATTTTTTGAGAATACTGTTTTGAAGTTATTTTTAACATAATGATTTTCACATATTGACTTCACAAAGGACAAATTGAATTTTTTACATGTATTCATTACTCTACCAACTAGGTTTCTTTCATCTCTTTTTTTATTGCTTAAGTACAATCGTAGAATATAATTGTAAAATTTTGCAGTTCGTGAACTTGAAAGCATACAATTTTTAAGTAATGTAATCTCCTGCTGTCTAATAGAAAAACCAATACGTGGAATCTTCATTGCATCAAGCAGGGGTGTACTTTTACATGTGTGTTTTAAGTTTAGTGCTGATTTTAAGAGTTTACTCTGTAGTTTTTCTGTCTCTTCCATTACTTTTTTTGCTTTGTGAGACACACTGATGCCCATATATGAGCACAGGGCGTATCGCTGTGTTAAATAAGTATGAAATTGATGCCGCTTCAGAACCATTAGAAATATGCAGTCTGGTTTTGTTGCTATACCTGGGTATTCTTTTTATCGATTTGATGGCGGTAGGGGTGGGGGTGTATGTAAGAGATCATCTAACGGTCACCCTATTTAAAACCCCTGAAGTCGAGCAACCTCCTCATCTCGAGGACATTTGGTTGACTGTTCAGAGTGGGAAATTCCCTTCCTTCATCCTGGGATGTGTATATAGGCGCCCTCATGCACTCAACGACACCTTTGATTACATCTCCGAGGTATTTCGGTCTGTCTGTTTGAGGAGCAAACCTTGCATTATTATAGGCGATTTCAGTGACAAGCATTTTCTTCCTAATATTAAAATAGAGAAATTAATTCAATCCCTCCACGGAAATCAGCTTGTGAATAAAGCGACCCGTATCACCGCTAATTCCTCCAGCCTAATTGATCTTATAATTACCAATACACCTAGTTTTATAGTTCACCACGATGTCTTACCTTGTCCCGTGGGAGACCACGAGCTTCTAATAGCTAAAGTTAATGTCAGGAAAGAAAAGAGACCGCCAATCGTTAAAACTTTCCGCTCTCAAGAATTATTCTCAAAATTGTTTTTGTGGCATTCTTCTTAATGAATACAACATTTTAAATTCAATATTATCTACAGATTATGTAAATTATCAAGTTTCTACTTTTACTGATGTTTTTACGAGATGTTTAAAAATGAATGTGCCCCTCTTACAACCAAAGTCATGACACGCCCTCCTGCCCCGTGGATTGACTCTCAGTTAAAAGAGCAAATGAAAAGAAGAGATGACCTCCTAAGGCAATTTAAATCCGATAGACAAAACTCCGAGATGGAAAGAGCCTATAGAAGAGAAAGAAACCTTACTAAAACAATGTTGTCCGAAAAGAAGAAAAATCATTTCAGGAAAGAATTTTCCAAGTATAGGGGAAATATCAAAGGACCTTGGAATGTTATAAAAAGAATAATTCCTGCAACTAAGGAAATCTTAGACAATTCTGACCTTCTCAATGATAATGTGGAAAAGCGAGTGAATGATTCTAATAAGTATTTTGCTAAAATAGGTAAGTCCACGTATGAAAAGTCCCAAGATAATGACTTAATTATTAATCAGCCACTTAATTGCCAGCCTCCAGCTGAAAGAAATATTATCAATAATTTTAGACCGCACCCAATCGATTTAGTCACACTTATTCTTATCATAAAGAACCTCACACCAACAAACTCTTGTGGTTCCGATGGGAGACAACTTCGCTTCCTAATTGACTCATTGCCAGTTACAGTTTTTTTTCATTCTAGTCATTGTTAATACATCCATTGTTACAGGCATTTATCCTAACCTCTGGAAGCATCCCTATATCATCCCCGTTTTTAAGAGTAGAGATACTAATAATGTTGAAAATTATAGGCCAATCTCTCTTCTCAGCATCCTGTCTAAAATACTAGAGAAGGTAGTTGCCACCCAGTTGATAAATTTCCTTAAATCAAATTGCCTACTATGTGAGGAACAACACAGTTTTCGGCCTAAACTTTCGACCGAGACGGCCCTACTTAAAATATAGTAATATTAAAAATAAGAAAATATCACTTTTATTATTGTTAGATTTGTCTAAAGCATTTGACAGTGTCCACCATCAAATTCTAATTACCAAATTTCCAAAGTTTACGTTGACTCGTTTTGGTTCGAAAATTATCTGAAAGATCGAATTCAATCAATTCGAATGGGCTCGACTCTCTCTTCTTCTTTAGATATCAATTTTGGTGTTCCTCAGGGTTCAATTTTGGGTCCTCTGCTTTTCCTAATATATGTTAATGATTTACCTCAATTTATAAGAGATTGCCTACTTGTTATGTATGCTGATGACACCCAGATTATGCTTACTGGTGACATTGATAGAATTCCTGAAATCTTAAAAAGGGCTGAAGATATATTAAACTGTGCCAAAAGTTATTTTAACAGTAATGGTCTCTTACTGAACGAAAATAAAACTAAATTCGTTATTTTTGGATCAAATCAATACCTGTCCCGCATTCCTGAGAACATCAGTATAAATTTCAACAATGTTTCACTCTTCCCATCTCATAAGGTTAAAAATCTAGGAGTTGTTATGGACAGTACCATGACGTTTAATTTTCATATCGATGAACTACATAAAAAAGTGAACGGGACCCTTATTTACTTGAACAGAGTCTATGAAAGATTCGAGCCTGATTGTAGGGTAATTGTAGTACAAACATTGATTTTAAGTATTCTCAACTACTGTCTGAGTGTTTGGGGTTCCACGACTAAGACCCAGATGTTACGAGTGAAAAGGCTCCAGAATTTTGCTGCAAGAGTTGCCATAGGGGGGGTGCATAAATATGATCACGTGACCCCCCTCTTTGAGAGATTGGGTTGGCTGAGGATGGACATGAAGTTCATATATAATATCTGTCTTTTAGTTTTTAAAATAAATAATGGAATATTACCGGAATGGCTCTTCTCATTGCCAACAGTTAATCAAGTGCGTATCAATAACGTCAACACCAGATATCAGAATTCTTTTTACGTGCCCAGAACTTCCACTGATATTGGGGCAAGAGCCTTAAATGTAATGGGCCCGAGACTTTGGAACTCTTTACCCGCAAACTTAAGAAGCTGCCAAACATTACCCTCTTTTAAATCTCATCTTTTAAATCACCTACTTAATAAGTGATTTTAGTCTCATAATTATCCTCGCATTGGGTAGACGAAGTGTACGTATGGTTGTTTTAATGTGTAAATATTTTGATTATGTGCTTTGCAAATTTTGTTGGGCCTATCTGGGTACCAGAGAGGAATTTCTATTCAATGTTTCATTTTGACATTTTACATTGTAATTTGTAATTAGAGTAATTATCATGTAATAGCCATTTTTGATGGAATAAAGATTTTGACTTTGACTTTGACTCTCTCTCTCTCTCTCTCTCTCTCTCTCTCTCTCTCTCCCCCTCTCTCTCTCTCTCTCTCTCTTCTCCTCTCATCTCTTCTCTCTCTCGCTCTCTTCTCTCCTCCTCACTTCTCCATCTCTCTCTCACTCCTCTCTCTCTCACTCTCTCTCTCCTTCTCTCTCTCTCCACATCTCTTCTTCCACCTCTCTCCTCCTCTCTCTCTCTCTCTCTCTCTCTCTCTCTCTCTCTCTCTCACCTCTCTCTCTCTCCTCTCTCTCTCTCTCTCTCTCTCTCTCTCTCACTCTCTCTCTCTCTCCTCTCTCATCTCTCTCCTCTCCTCTCTCTCCTCTCTCTCTCTCCTCCTCTCTCTCTCTCTCCTCTCTCTCCTCTCTCTCTCTCTCTCATTTTAAGACCAACTCACTTTTGTGTGCACAGTACCACCCCTAGAGAAAAACTCTTGATGGGTTTCTTGGAGACTCGGAAAATACCTTATTTCCTCCCTCAAAACACTATTTTTTGAGACCTTTATTATGCAACAACTACTTTTTCTTTTCAGATGTTTCTGCCCTGGTAACATGAATATAAATATGTTACCTAAAGTATCATGTATGTGAAAATAATATATATATGGAAATAGGTATGGATTCCTGCATACATTACCAATCAGATAGACTGGCTGTCTCTCATGATAGCTTTACTCATGAGGTGTTGACCAAGATACCTGAAAATCATTACATACTTCATGCTGTGTTGAAGATCATTCAGAAAGCCATGCATTTTGTGTTTGTAAAAGGATGTCCCGAAAGAACAAGGAACCAGTGTCTATACATACCTGAAGCAAGTGCGAGCATTTTCTAGAGTTAGGTTAAAAGTTGCATTCACTAAACACCAGATTTCCATAATGAATACAGATCCCGAGGGGCACTCTTATGATATCAGCTTGTTATTTAGAGCAATCCAGTTTGGGTGTGATGGTGTGGCAGAATATCCAGATGCCATATGGACAACGCCCTCTGATACTATGGAATATGCTCTCTATTTTTGAAAAATTTTAGAAATGAAGTTGTTCATAGACAAGAATTTACAACTGGAGAGGTGATCTTTCATGTTAATGCAATAAAAAGCATGACAAATGTGCTAATAAAAAAGGCAAAACAAAAATATGGCATTTCTGATAGTGATTGTAATAAAATCCTTGTTGAAATTAACAACGCTCTGGACTCTATCTTGAAAAGTGATCTGAAAGCTTATGGTAAGTTAAGTGATGAACCTGGATTGGAAAGAAAGGCTCAAATCCTTTCGAAGGAAGGAAAAGCTGAATTGAAGAAAGTATTTAAAGACAAAATATATGTTACAAATATTGTCAATTCAGGGAGTAATGCATTGGTAGATGACATTTTTATTGAGCCAGAACTTTTGCTAGTGAGAGGACATTACTCTGATGGTATGAAACTTAATTATGAAAATCTTTTTAACTGTAGAAATAGACAGGAAGAGATGCCTTTATTTTTACTAATTGAAGGCCCTCCTGGTTCAGGAAAGTCAACCTTAACCAAAAAGATTATCTCAGACTTTCTTAAAGAAAATGAAGGAAAAAATGCACTACAACAGTATCACCTTCTGTTCTTTGAG
>JAXCGZ010021118.1:0-10000 GCA_037179515.1 Halocaridina rubra | reverse complement strand
TACTGTATATATATATATATATATATATATATATATATATATATATATATATATATATATATATATATATATATATATATATATATATATATACACAGTGTTACCCCGGTTATTCGCGCTTCTTGGTTCGCGTTCTCACTCTATCGCGTTTTTTTTTTGATAAATTATTATTTTATTTTATGGGTATACGCAAAAATATTAAAATATTGAAAAAAACAAAATTTTCAGTATTTTCATTTTTTTTTATTGAAATTTGTTTCGTGCTGTTATTTATAATGTAAAGGGTGTTTTTTTTAACAGTGCAGGGAGGGTTTATACAGTTCGTAAACGAAAAAATAATTGTAAATGAGTATGTATGTCACGTCATTATCACCTCATTCACCGTAATTTTATCTATCACTTTCATAAAAATTTACGTTGCTTGCTGTTATTTATAATGTAAAGGGTGTTTTTTTAACAGTGCAGGGAGGGTTTATACAGTTCGTAAACGAAAAAATAATTGTAAATAAGTATGTGTCACGTCATTATAACCTCATTCACCGTAATTTTATCACTTTCATAAAAATTTACGTTGCTTGCTGTTATTTACAATGTAAAGGGTGTATTTTTAACAGTGCAGGGAGGGTTTATACAGTACGTAAACGAAAAAATAATTGTAAATGAGATGTATGTCACGTGATTATCACCTCATTCACCGTAATTTTATCTATCATTTTCATAAAAATTTACGTTGCTTGCTGTTATTTATAATATAAAGGGTGTTTCTTTAACAGTGCAGGGAGGGTTTATACAGTACGTAAACAAAAAAATAATTGTTAATGAGTATGTATGTCACGTCATCATCACATTCACGGTAAGTTTTCCTATCACTTTCATAAAAATTTACGTTGCTTGCTGTTATCTATAATGTTAAGGGTGTTTTTTTTAACAGTGCAGGGAGGGTTTATACAGTACGTAAACGAAAAAATAATTGTAAATGATATGTATGTCACGTTATTATCACCTCATTCACTGTAATTTTATCTATCACTTTCATAAAAATTTACGTTGCTTGCTGTTATTTATAATGTAAAGGGTGTTTTTTTAACAGTGCAGGGAGGGTTTATACAGTGTAAACGTAAAAATATATTAAAATATCTATGTACATATAGGCGGATCCTACTTCACGGATTTCCTGGTTCGCGGTGGGTCCTGGAACCGAACTACCGCGATAAGTGAGGCAACACTGTATATATATATATATATATATATATATATATATATATATATATATATATATATATATATATATATATATGTATGTATGTATGTGTGTGTGTGTGTGTGTGTGTGTGTGTGTGTGTGTGTGTGTGTGATTACCTAATTGTGATTACCTAATTGTGTTTACGGGAAAGAGCCCAAAGCTCGTATCTTCCCGTCTCCTGATCGGTTGTGTGTGTGTGTGTGTGTGTGTGTGTGTGTGTGTGTGTGTGTGTGTGTGTGTGTGTGTGTGATTACCTAATTGTGTTTACGGGAAAGAGCCCAAAGCTCGTATCTTCCCGTCTCCTGATCGTGTGTGTGTGTGTGTGTGTGTGTGTGTGTGTGTGTGTGTGTGTGTGTGTGTGTGTGATTACCTAATTGTGATTACCTAATTGTGTTTACGGGAAAGAGCCCAAAGCTCGTATCTTCCCGTCTCCTGATCGTGTGATTACCTAATTGTGTTTACGGGAAAGAGCCCAAAGCTCGTATCTTCCCGTCTCCTGATCGGTTCCATTTTTAGACTTAGTGATACTTATCATACCTGTCCTTAAAACTATGGATTGAGGTAGCATTAACTACCTCCTCGCTTAGCGAATTCCAATCATCAACTACTCTTACACTGAAAAAGTATTTCCTTACATCCTGCAAACAAGTTTTCTTCCGAAGCTTCAAACTATGACCTCTAGTTCTAGAGCCAGCCATATCGAAATATCGATCCCTATCCACTCTATCATAACCATGAAGGAATTTAAAGACTGTCACCATATCCCCCCTTACTCTTCTAGCTTCGAGTGATGGCAAGTCTAATTCCCTCAGCCTCTCATCATAACCGAGATTGCGTATTTCTGGCACCAGTTTCGTGGCATGTCTTTGAACTTTTTCAAGCTTAGCTATGTGCTTTTTCAAGTGCGGATTCCAAAAGGGGGCTGCATATTCGAGTTTTGGCCTCACATAGGTTACATAAATATTTCTGAACATTTCCTTGTCCATGTGCCTGAAGGCTACCCTTACATTTGATAAGAATGCATATGCTGCCCTTACTACGCCATTTATATGTATTTCTGGAGACAAATCTGCCAGTATGTTTACTCCTAGATCTCTCTCATTTTCTGTCTCCTGAAGTTGTACTCCAGCCACCGAGTAGTCAAGCTTGGGCCTTCTTGCACTTGTACCCATTCTCATTACCTTACATTTTGAGGTATTGAATTTCATTAGCCACTTTTCTGACCACTCATGCAGATTATTTAGATCCTCCTGAAGTTCTCTACCATTGTTCTCGTTTTTTACTTTCTTCACAATCTTTGCATCATCTGCAAACATATTCATGAATGAATTTACAGACTCTGGTAGGTCATTTACATATACAAGGAACAAAAGTGGCCCTAAAACTGAACCCTGTGGAACTCCACTACTAACTCTTCTCCATTCAGACACTGAGTGTCTTACTCTAACCCTCTGTTCCCTTCCTTCTAAGTAAGTTTTTATCCATTCCAAGACATTTCCACCTATTCTAGCCATTGATTGCAGCTTCCTAATAAGTCTCCCATGTGGAACAGTGTCAAACGCTTTCTGGAAGTCTAGGAATATGCAATCTGCCCAGCCCTCTCTTTCCTGTAAGATTTGGCTTACCTCATCATAAAATTCTAATAAGTTTGTTACTGTTGATCTTCCTTCTCTGAAGCCATGTTGCCTCACTGACAAAAAGTTGAAGGATTCCAAGTGAAGAGAGATATGTTTCCTTAGTAGTTTCTCCATAAGTTTGCAAACTATGCTGGTCAAGGAAACTGGTCTATAGTTCAGAGCCGTATCCCTCCTTCCCTTTTTGAAGATAGGTATCACATTTGCTTGTTTCCAGCATCTTGGAATCTCCCCCGACTCCAGTGACTCCTTAAATATGATACTTAGTGCCACTGATATTGTGTTTGCGCATTTTTTAAGCACATGAGGGGATATGTCATCAGGACCTGTAGCTTTATGAACATCTAAATCCATCAGCGCTTTGCATACCTCTGTGGCTGTAAGGTTGATGTTCTCTAATACCGGCCCTTGAGCTTCTATCACTGCAGTCTGAGGGGGTGGGGTATTTTCTACTGTAAATACTGACTGAAACTCCTTGTTCAATTCTTTGCAGATCTCTTCGTCCGTCTCAGTGATGCTTCCATCCGCTCTCTTTAGCCTTAAAACCTGTTCTTTTACCTTCAGTTTTCCTCTGATAAAGCTGTGGAAAAGCTTGGGATTTTCTTTAGCCTTCCTGGTGATGTCCCTCTCATAATCTTTCTCTGCCTCTCTCCTTTTACTTAGGTAGTCATTTCTTGCTCTTTTGTAGGTTTGCCAGGCATTTATGTTTTTTCTCCTCCTATACCTGTGTGTGTGTGTGTGTGTGTGTGTGTGTGTGTGTGTGTGTGTGTGTGTGTGTGTGTGATTACCTAATTGATTACCTAATTGTGTTTACGGGAAAGAGCCCAAAGCTCGTATCTTCCCGTCTCCTGATCGGTTCCATTTTTAGACTTAGTGATACTTATCATACCTGTCCTTAAAACTATGGATTGAGGTAGCATTAACTACCTCCTCGCTTAGCGAATTCCAATTATCAACTACTCTTACACTGAAAAAGTATTTCCTTACATCCTGCAAACAAGTTTTCTTCCGAAGCTTCAAACTATGACCTCTAGTTCTAGAGCCAGCCATATCGAAATATCGATCCCTATCCACTCTATCATAACCATGAAGGAATTTAAAGACTGTCACCATATCCCCCCTTACTCTTCTAGCTTCGAGTGATGGCAAGTCTAATTCCCTCAGCCTCTCATCATAACCGAGATTGCGTATTTCTGGCACCAGTTTCGTGGCATGTCTTTGAACTTTTTCAAGCTTAGCTATGTGCTTTTTCAAGTGCGGATTCCAAAAGGGGGCTGCATATTCGAGTTTTGGCCTCACATAGGTTACATAAATATTTCTGAACATTTCCTTGTCCATGTGCCTGAAGGCTACCCTTACATTTGATAAGAATGCATATGCTGCCCTTACTACGCCATTTATATGTATTTCTGGAGACAAATCTGCCAATATGTTTACTCCTAGATCTCTCTCATTTTCTGTCTCCTGAAGTTGTACTCCAGCCACCGAGTAGTCAAGCTTGGGCCTTCTTGCACTTGTACCCATTCTCATTACCTTACATTTTGAGGTATTGAATTTCATTAGCCACTTTTCTGACCACTCATGCAGATTATTTAGATCCTCCTGAAGTTCTCTACCATTGTTCTCGTTTTTTACTTTCTTCACAATCTTTGCATCATCTGCAAACATATTCATGAATGAATTTACAGACTCTGGTAGGTCATTTACATATACAAGGAACAAAAGTGGCCCTAAAACTGAACCCTGTGGAACTCCACTACTAACTCTTCTCCATTCAGACACTGAGTGTCTTACTCTAACCCTCTGTTCCCTTCCTTCTAAGTAAGTTTTTATCCATTCCAAGACATTTCCACCTATTCTAGCCATTGATTGCAGCTTCCTAATAAGTCTCCCATGTGGAACAGTGTCAAACGCTTTCTGGAAGTCTAGGAATATGCAATCTGCCCAGCCCTCTCTTTCCTGTAAGATTTGGCTTACCTCATCATAAAATTCTAATAAGTTTGTTACTGTTGATCTTCCTTCTCTGAAGCCATGTTGCCTCACTGACAAAAAGTTGAAGGATTCCAAGTGAAGAGAGATATGTTTCCTTAGTAGTTTCTCCATAACTTTGCAAACTATGCTGGTCAAGGAAACTGGTCTATAGTTCAGAGCCGTATCCCTCCTTCCCTTTTTGAAGATAGGTATCACATTTGCTTGTTTCCAGCATCTTGGAATCTCCCCCGACTCCAATGACTCCTTAAATATGATACTTAGTGCCACTGATATTGTGTTTGCGCATTTTTTAAGCACATGAGGGGATATGTCATCAGGACCTGTAGCTTTATGAACATCTAAATCCATCAGCGCTTTGCATACCTCTGTGGCTGTAAGGTTGATGTTCTCTAATACCGGCCCTTGAGCTTCTATCACTGCAATCTGAGGGGGTGGGGTATTTTCTACTGTAAATACTGACTGAAACTCCTTGTTCAATTCTTTGCAGATCTCTTCGTCCGTCTCAGTGATGCTTCCATCCGCTCTCTTTAGCCTTAAAACCTGTTCTTTTACCTTCAGTTTTCCTCTGATAAAGCTGTGGAAAAGCTTGGGATTTTCTTTCGCCTTCCTGGTGATGTCCCTCTCATAATCTTTCTCTGCCTCTCTCCTTTTACTTAGGTAGTCATTTCTTGCTCTTTTGTAGGTTTGCCAGGCATTTATGTTTTTTCTCCTCCTATACCTTTTCCAGCATTTGTCTCTCCACTCCTTAGCTCTTTTACACCCATTATCGAACCATTTCTCTCTGGCATGAATTACACCTACTTTGGTGACAGGTATGCAGCAATCTACAATCTTCCCATATTTCTCACAAAAGATGTCATACATTTCTTGTACAGATTTGTTGTAAAATAAGGTTCTCCAGTCAATAACTGCAAAAAGCTCATTCATTTTGATGTAATCTCCTTTCTGATAGTTCCTCCTCATGTCCTCAGTGCCTCTACTCTCAGGAAGAATGTCTTCAATGATATACTCCATCAACAACACACAGTGGTCACTCTTTCCAATTGGTGGTTCATACTCAATATTTTCAATATCCAACACATTATCTGTGAACACCAGATCAAGTAGTGATGGCTCATCCCCACCCCTGGCTCTTGTTGGTTCCATTACATGTTGGTGTAGGAAATTCCCTTGTACGCAATCTAGGAATCTTGCCCCAAAGGAGTCCTCACCACTGTGTGGGTCAAGATTTATCCAATCTATCTCTTTATGATTAAAGTCTCCCATAATCAAAATCCTACATTTTTTCTCCCGCGCCATGTTAACAACTGAGTTTATGACTTCAATCGTACCTATATGACTTTCCTCATAAATTTCAAGCCTATTTTGGTTCCTTGGTGGGTTGTATACAACAGTTATTATAATGCTCTCTGACCCAGTATTTATGCGAGCAACAAGAAATTCCCTGAACTCACTTTCTATAGCCAAGTTTATCTCTTCAACTTGAATCCTCTCACTTATGAGCAGTGCTATCCCTCCACCAGTCCTCTCAGATCTTTCGACCCTTAGTATTCTGAAGCCCTTAGGAAAAACTGTGACACTGTTTATGTCCTCACTCAACTTAGTCTCTGTAATTGCTACTATATCTGCCTTACTGTTGTGAATCCTATCTTTTAATTCTACTGCCTTACCAGCTAATCCATCAGCATTTGTGTATAACAATCTTAATGAGGCCCCATCCCCTGATCTTCTGTCATTATCTTCTTTATCTCCCCTTTGTCTGGAAGTATTCCGTAACGAAAATTTTTCTTCTCTTCTTCATTTCTTCCATCATTTAACCTTCTTGCCTCTTGCAACAAGTTTTTGATCTTTCCCATCTCTTCCTGTGTTCTGTATCGTCTAATGAACACTTCTTTGCATTCTTGAAGGTCTTTTAGACTTTTTTTTCTCAACAATATTTCCCTACATGTCTCCCCTCTCTCAAAGGTTACTTTTGTTGGTCTCGGCTTTCCTTCCCTCGAATATTTACCTAGTTGGTGTATGTTTACAATATCCTCAGGACCACATACTACTCCAAGCTTTCTTATCAGGTCTACAACCCTAGCTTTATTTTCTTCAAGTCTCCCCTGCCATGTTGGCTCCTGGGATTCACTTATGCCTGAGATTACCACTGTCTTCTCCTTATCAAGTGCCTGTCTGATGAGTGGGTTTGCCCTTTCCATCACAACGTCTTTCATTTTTTCGATTACTGTCTCTTTATAGTCAACTGTTTGTATGTTTTCCAGTGCCACCACCTTTACAGCCTCTTTTACTGCCACATTCCCCTTTAGTGCATCAGCAAAGGACGTTTTCATGGCATCATTTTCCATATTCAGCTCCTGGAACTCTTTTCTGAACTGTTCAATGTTTTCTTTAATCTGAACATTCCAAGCAGCAATCTCGTCTCTCTCAGAAGATAGCAGTGAACTAACATCTAATTCCTTTAGGTTGTCATTTAGCTGTTTGTTTTTATCTTCTTGATTAGAAATTCTAGATTCTAGTTGACTCTTTTCCCCTTCCAGCTTCTTTATTCTTTTTTCTAGTTCCTTTCTCTCCTGCCCTTGTGCTTTATTTGCTTCCTCCAAAGATCTTATTTGTTCTCTGAGTGTTTCATTCTCTTTCATTTCTCCATCCATATTCCGAATTTTATCATCAAGGCTTGTAACCATTTCCTCTAACTTCTTGATTCTCTGTTTAAGTCCTCTGATGACTACCCCTTCTCCCGACCCATGGGTGGGAGAGGTTTGGGACAGAGATGGCTTCATTTTTATGTTCTCCCTCTCACAGAATATAGAAAGAAGACGAGAAAGAGGAAAAAAAAAAAGAAAAGAAAAGAGAAAAACTTCTAATTTACCTTCACACAGAATTTTTATATCTCCATATAGGTGCTATTTAGTGACTCAGTTTGTCTCCTTTCTGGTAACACACATCTTAACTTAAAAACTTGACCATGGTAATTTACGTATAAAAAGAAAAACAAAAACAAAAGTCAAACCTGAAGGAAAATTCGAATTTGTGTTCGAGGTGGCACCCACCTGTTTCTGTTATATATTCTTCCTAACTGATAAACTGACTTGCTAACCAAGATATGTTATCACGGGATTTAGACTTTACATTTAACTCAATATATATACAAAATAACAAAATAGCAAACGAGAAAGCTAAAAGAAAAGCAAAAAAAAAAAATGAAGAAAATAGGACTGCTGTACTACTTGGCAACTTAACTCAGTACTGTTGACGGGTGGGTATTTGGTAATTTTTTTTTCTTTTATTATTCAATTTTTTCGTGTATCAAACTAACTAACTAGTTAATATAAATGGGAAGGATACTGTTTTTAACAATATATAGAACCACAGGATCAGGTAAAACGGCTCAAGAGCTTTCCCCAGTTTACACAAAAAATTAGGTAATGTGGTGTGAGGCTCCACGTCTGGCAACTCTTCTAGATTTCCCTCAAGGCAGAAAATGGACGGCAGCTTCTCTCTCTTCTCACGAAAAAGTTCTCAATTTTTTTTCCTTTAATATATGTGTGTGTGTGTGTGTGTGTGTGTGTGTGTGTGTGTGTGTGTGTGTGTGTGTGTGTGTGTGTGTGTGTGTGTGTGTGTGTGTGTGTGTGTGTGTGTGTGTGTGTGTGTGTGTGTGTGTGTGTGTGTGTGTGTGTGTGTGTGTGTGTGTGTGTGTGTGTGTGTGTGTGTGTGTGTGTGTGTGTGTGTGTGTGTGTGTGTGTGTGTGTGTGTGTGTGTGTGTGTGTGTGTGTGTGTGTGTGTGTGTGTGTGTGTGTGTGTGTGTGTGTGTGTGTGTGTGTGTGTGTGTGTGTGTGTGTGTGTGTGTGTGTGTGTGTGTGTGTGTGTGTGTGTGTGTGTGTGTGTGTGTGTGTGTGTGTGTGTGTGTGTGTGTGTGTGTGTGTGTGTGTGTGTGTGTGTGTGTGTGTGTGTGTGTGTGTGTGTGTGTGTGTGTGTGTGTGTGTGTGTGTGTGTGTGTGTGTGTGTGTGTGTGTGTGTGTGTGTGTGTGTGTGTGTGTGTGTGTGTGTGTGTGTGTGTGTGTGTGTGTGTGTGTGTGTGTGTGTGTGTGTGTGTGTGTGTGTGTGTGTGTGTGTGTGTGTGTGTGTGTGTGTGTGTGTGTGTGTGTGTGTGTGTGTGTGTGTGTGTGTGTGTGTGTGTGTGTGGTGTGTGTGTGTGTGTGTGTGTGTGTGTGTGTGTGTGTGTGTGTGTGTGTGAGAGATTACCTAATTGTGATTACCTAATTGTGTTTACGGGAAAGAGCCCAAAGCTCGTATCTTCCCGTCTCCTGATCGGTTGTGTGTGTGTGTGTGTGTGTGATTACCTAATTGTGATTACCTAATTGTGTTTAAGGGAAAGAGCCCAAAGCTCGTATCTTCCCGTCTCCTGATCGTGTGTGTGTGTGTGTGTGTGTGATTACCTAATTGTGATTACCTAATTGTGTTTACGGGAAAGAGCCCAAAGCTCGTATCTTCCCGTCTCCTGATCGTGTGATTACCTAATTGTGTTTACGGGAAAGAGCCCAAAGCTCGTATCTTCCCGTCTCCTGATCGGTTCCATTTTTAGACTTAGTGATACTTATCATACCTGTCCTTAAAACTATGGATTGAGGTAGCATTAACTACCTCCTCGCTTAGCGAATTCCAATCATCAACTACTCTTACACTGAAAAAGTATTTCCTTACATCCTGCAAACAAGTTTTCTTCCGAAGCTTCAAACTATGACCTCTAGTTCTAGAGCCAGCCATATCGAAATATCGATCCCTATCCACTCTATCATAACCATGAAGGAATTTAAAGACTGTCACCATATCCCCCCTTACTCTTCTAGCTTCGAGTGATGGCAAGTCTAATTCCCTCAGCCTCTCATCATAACCGAGATTGCGTATTTCTGGCACCAGTTTCGTGGCATGTCTTTGAACTTTTTCAAGCTTAGCTATGTGCTTTTTCAAGTGCGGATTCCAAAAGGGGGCTGCATATTCGAGTTTTGGCCTCACATAGGTTACATAAATATTTCTGAACATTTCCTTGTCCATGTGCCTGAAGGCTACCCTTACATTTGATAAGAATGCATATGCTGCCCTTACTACGCCATTTATATGTATTTCTGGA
>JAXCGZ010021117.1:70000-78413 GCA_037179515.1 Halocaridina rubra | reverse complement strand
ATATATATATATATATATATATATATATATATATATATATATATATATATATATATATATATATATATATATATATATATATATATATATATATATATATATATATATATATATATATATATATATATATATATATATATATATATATATATATATATATATATATATATATATATATATATATATATATATATATATATATATATATATATATATATATATATATATATATATATATATATATATATATATATATATATATATATATATATATATATATATATATATATATATATATATATATATATATATATATATATATATATATATATATATATATATATATATATATATATATATATATATATATATATATATATATATATATATATATATATATATATATATATATATATATATATATATATATATATATATATATATATATATATATATATATATATATATATATATATATATATATATATATATATATATATATATATATATATATATATATATATATATATATATATATATATATATATATATATATATATATATATATATATATATATATATATATATATATATATATATATATATATATATATATATATATATATATATATATATATATATATATATATATATATATATATATATATATATATATATATATATATATATATATATATATATATATATATATATATATATATATATATATATATATATATATATATATATATATATATATATATATATATATATATATATATATATATATATATATATATATATATATATATATATATATATATATATATATATATATATATATATATATATATATATATATATATATATATATATATATATATATATATATATATATATATATATATATATATATATATATATATATATATATATATATATATATATATATATATATATATATATATATATATATATATATATATATATATATATATATATATATATATATATATATATATATATATATATATATATATATATATATATATATATATATATATATATATATATATATATATATATATATATATATATATATATATATATATATATATATATATATATATATATATATATATATATATATATATATATATATATATATATATATATATATATATATATATATATATATATATATATATATATATATATATATATATATATATATATATATATATATATATATATATATATATATATATATATATATATATATATATATATATATATATATATATATATATATATATATATATATATATATATATATATATATATATATATATATATATATATATATATATATATATATATATATATATATATATATATATATATATATATATATATATATATATATATATATATATATATATATATATATATATATATATATATATATATATATATATATATATATATATATATATATATATATATATATATATATATATATATATATATATATATATATATATATATATATATATATATATATATATATATATATATATATATATATATATATATATATATATATATATATATATATATAATATATATATATATATATATATATATATATATATATATATATATATATATATATATATATATATATATATATATATATATATATATATATATATATATATATATATATATATATATATATATATATATATATATATATATATATATATATATATATATATATATATATATATATATATATATATATATATATATATATATATATATATATATATATATATATATATATATATATATATATATATATATATATATATATATATATATATATATATATATATATATATATATATATATATATATATATATATATATATATATATATATATATATATATATATATATATATATATATATATATATATATATATATATATATATATATATATATATATATATATATATATATATATATATATATATATATATATATATATATATATATATATATATATATATATATATATATATATATATATATATATATATATATATATATATATATATATATATATATATATATATATATATATATATATATATATATATATATATATATATATATATATATATATATATATATATATATATATATATATATATATATATATATATATATATATATATATATATATATATATATATATATATATATATATATATATATATATATATATATATATATATATATATATATATATATATATATATATATATATATATATATATATATATATATATATATATATATATATATATATATATATATATATATATATATATATATATATATATATATATATATATATATATATATATATATATATATATATATATATATATATATATATATATATATATATATATATATATATATATATATATATATATATATATATATATATATATATATATATATATATATATATATATATATATATATATATATATATATATATATATATATATATATATATATATATATATATATATATATATATATATATATATATATATATATATATATATATATATATATATATATATATATATATATATATATATATATATATATATATATATATATATATATATATATATATATATATATATATATATATATATATATATATATATATATATATATATATATATATATATATATATATATATATATATATATATATATATATATATATATATATATATATATATATATATATATATATATATATATATATATATATATATATATATATATATATATATATATATATATATATATATATATATATATATATATATATATATATATATATATATATATATATATATATATATATATATATATATATATATATATATATATATATATATATATATATATATATATATATATATATATATATATATATATATATATATATATATATATATATATATATATATATATATATATATATATATATATATATATATATATATATATATATATATATATATATATATATATATATATATATATATATATATATATATATATATATATATATATATATATATATATATATATATATATATATATATATATATATATATATATATATATATATATATATATATATATATATATATATATATATATATATATATATATATATATATATATATATATATATATATATATATATATATATATATATATATATATATATATATATATATATATATATATATATATATATATATATATATATATATATATATATATATATATATATATATATATATATATATATATATATATATATATATATATATATATATATATATATATATATATATATATATATATATATATATATATATATATATATATATATATATATATATATATATATATATATATATATATATATATATATATATATATATATATATATATATATATATATATATATATATATATATATATATATATATATATATATATATATATATATATATATATATATATATATATATATATATATATATATATATATATATATATATATATATATATATATATATATATATATATATATATATATATATATATATATATATATATATATATATATATATATATATATATATATATATATATATATATATATATATATATATATATATATATATATATATATATATATATATATATATATATATATATATATATATATATATATATATATATATATATATATATATATATATATATATATATATATATATATATATATATATATATATATATATATATATATATATATATATATATATATATATATATATATATATATATATATATATATATATATATATATATATATATATATATATATATATATATATATATATATATATATATATATATATATATATATATATATATATATATATATATATATATATATATATATATATATATATATATATATATATATATATATATATATATATATATATATATATATATATATATATATATATATATATATATATATATATATATATATATATATATATATATATATATATATATATATATATATATATATATATATATATATATATATATATATATATATATATATATATATATATATATATATATATATATATATATATATATATATATATATATATATATATATATATATATATATATATATATATATATATATATATATATATATATATATATATATATATATATATATATATATATATATATATATATATATATATATATATATATATATATATATATATATATATATATATATATATATATATATATATATATATATATATATATATATATATATATATATATATATATATATATATATATATATATATATATATATATATATATATATATATATATATATATATATATATATATATATATATATATATATATATATATATATATATATATATATATATATATATATATATATATATATATATATATATATATATATATATATATATATATATATATATATATATATATATATATATATATATATATATATATATATATATATATATATATATATATATATATATATATATATATATATATATATATATATATATATATATATATATATATATATATATATATATATATATATATATATATATATATATATATATATATATATATATATATATATATATATATATATATATATATATATATATATATATATATATATATATATATATATATATATATATATATATATATATATATATATATATATATATATATATATATATATATATATATATATATATATATATATATATATATATATATATATATATATATATATATATATATATATATATATATATATATATATATATATATATATATATATATATATATATATATATATATATATATATATATATATATATATATATATATATATATATATATATATATATATATATATATATATATATATATATATATATATATATATATATATATATATATATATATATATATATATATATATATATATATATATATATATATATATATATATATATATATATATATATATATATATATATATATATATATATATATATATATATATATATATATATATATATATATATATATATATATATATATATATATATATATATATATATATATATATATATATATATATATATATATATATATATATATATATATATATATATATATATATATATATATATATATATATATATATATATATATATATATATATATATATATATATATATATATATATATATATATATATATATATATATATATATATATATATATATATATATATATATATATATATATATATATATATATATATATATATATATATATATATATATATATATATATATATATATATATATATATATATATATATATATATATATATATATATATATATATATATATATATATATATATATATATATATATATATATATATATATATATATATATATATATATATATATATATATATATATATATATATATATATATATATATATATATATATATATATATATATATATATATATATATATATATATATATATATATATATATATATATATATATATATATATATATATATATATATATATATATATATATATATATATATATATATATATATATATATATATATATATATATATATATATATATATATATATATATATATATATATATATATATATATATATATATATATATATATATATATATATATATATATATATATATATATATATATATATATATATATATATATATATATATATATATATATATATATATATATATATATATATATATATATATATATATATATATATATATATATATATATATATATATATATATATATATATATATATATATATATATATATATATATATATATATATATATATATATATATATATATATATATATATATATATATATATATATATATATATATATATATATATATATATATATATATATATATATATATATATATATATATATATATATATATATATATATATATATATATATATATATATATATATATATATATATATATATATATATATATATATATATATATATATATATATATATATATATATATATATATATATATATATATATATATATATATATATATATATATATATATATATATATATATATATATATATATATATATATATATATATATATATATATATATATATATATATATATATATATATATATATATATATATATATATATATATATATATATATATATATATATATATATATATATATATATATATATATATATATATATATATATATATATATATATATATATATATATATATATATATATATATATATATATATATATATATATATATATATATATATATATATATATATATATATATATATATATATATATATATATATATATATATATATATATATATATATATATATATATATATATATATATATATATATATATATATATATATATATATATATATATATATATATATATATATATATATATATATATATATATATATATATATATATATATATATATATATATATATATATATATATATATATATATATATATATATATATATATATATATATATATATATATATATATATATATATATATATATATATATATATATATATATATATATATATATATATATATATATATATATATATATATATATATAATATATATATATATATATATATATATATATATATATATATATATATATATATATATATATATATATATATATATATATATATATATATATATATATATATATATATATATATATATATATATATATATATATATATATATATATATATATATATATATATATATATATATATATATATATATATATATATATATATATATATATATATATATATATATATATATATATATATATATATATATATATATATATATATATATATATATATATATATATATATATATATATATATATATATATATATATATATATATATATATATATATATATATATATATATATATATATATATATATATATATATATATATATATATATATATATATATATATATATATATATATATATATATATATATATATATATATATATATATATATATATATATATATATATATATATATATATATATATATATATATATATATATATATATATATATATATATATATATATATATATATATATATATATATATATATATATATATATATATATATATATATATATATATATATATATATATATATATATATATATATATATATATATATATATATATATATATATATATATATATATATATATATATATATATATATATATATATATATATATATATATATATATATATATATATATATATATATATATATATATATATATATATATATATATATATATATATATATATATATATATATATATATATATATATATATATATATATATATATATATATATATATATATATATATATATATATATATATATATATATATATATATATATATATATATATATATATATATATATATATATATATATATATATATATATATATATATATATATATATATATATATATATATATATATATATATATATATATATATATATATATATATATATATATATATATATATATATATATATATATATATATATATATATATATATATATATATATATATATATATATATATATATATATATATATATATATATATATATATATATATATATATATATATATATATATATATATATATATATATATATATATATATATATATATATATATATATATATATATATATATATATATATATATATATATATATATATATATATATATATATATATATATATATATATATATATATATATATATATATATATATATATATATATATATATATATATATATATATATATATATATATATATATATATATATATATATATATATATATATATATATATATATATATATATATATATATATATATATATATATATATATATATATATATATATATATATATATATATATATATATATATATATATATATATATATATATATATATA